>CAMOHE010043043.1:0-25560 GCA_946598075.1 Artocarpus hirsutus
GCTTTTATTTATTTCAGACCCCTCTTTATCCTGATTTGTTGGGATACTCTGTGCAGGTTGGAAGTACTAGATGAGGAACCTGGTGATGATGAGGAGAGCACAGATCCAATTCAAAGGTAACTATCGTAGAAGTCCATTTATCATTAGTGTTTATTGATTTAATTTTTCTGCTCTATATTGTATCATATTTTGATATCTCACAGCTTTTATCACCTTTATTTACTTGTGTTGCGGATCTCATGGCACCGCTTATGAATTTTCATGTCTTACTGGTTTTGGTCGTGAAGGAAAGTTAGATTTTCAATTCTGTGATTCTCTTCGTTGTTTGACAACAAAATATAACTTGTGCATGTGTTTCGTCACTATTAGAGATCAAGGTTTTTATAACTTGTTGGCATTAAATCGCACCAAAGGGCATATTTACGGTAAATCCTTTATAATAATTACCTTATTTTTATTGTTGACTGCTGATAGTAAAAAAAGCAGCTAAGTTTAAGGTGGCGGAGCCAAAAAAATTTTTTGTGGGGGCACTATAAAAAGAAAAAAAAAATCAAAGATAATTTTTTATTGAGTAAGGACATAATTATATATGTCATCTATTTAGTGGGGATACGATCATAATTTTTCATACAAAGTGGGGCACAATTGAAATTAATGGGGGCACAATCAAAATTTTATGCAAAACCTAGGCGTAAAACTAAAAGTTTAAAAAAGTGAGTTGGGGCACGTCCCCTACTTATATAAACCTCCCTCTGCCCCTGGCATCATCCTCAGTTCAAAGTAGCCCTCTCACCATAAACTATATTGTTCCCGTTGTTTTTTGATTGTCTACCAAAATTGACTATTGCATGGTAAATTTAGACTGACATAGATTTGTTTGATCGTTTCTCCTCTCAGAAAGTACAAGGTTCCTATGTCAGCTATAATTCCTTTTCCCAAGAGAAATGATCCTTCTAGTGCCCCGGATTTTCCTACTGGAAGACGTGTTTTGGCCGTCTATCCAGGAACGACTGCGCTCTATAAGGCAACCGTGGTAAACAGCCATCGCAAGGTGATGATTCCGATTCCGCATATTCACTCTTATTTACTTGTTTAACATACTTCCAACTATGGATTTCGTTCTAATTCATGTGGAACAAACTTCTTTTCTTTTTCCACGGCCTGGGACTTCAAACCGTTCTATACATTTTCAGAGGAAGACGGACGAGTAAGTGATATCTATCTATATTCTTCAATGATTTAAACTCACGAAGTGCATTAGAAATAGAAAATGGCACTAGGAAAACCAAATGGATATAAATGTGTAGTGATTTCGTCCTTTTAAGTGTCACTAAAATGGTGAAGTATATACATGACCAAAAGAATTGTTTCCTTGTACCCCCCAATCCTCTAAAGACCATAGGATAGAAGACACTTGATGATGATCATTTGGGGTTCCAAATGCCACAATCTTATGCTAATTGCCACTGCTAATTAAGATAACGTCATTAAAACTTTTCATGTGTTTTTGTTGGGCAGGTATTTGTTAGAATTCGATGACGATGAGGAAGATGGCTCCTTGCCTCAGAGGACGGTGCCCTTCTATAATGTGGTTCCCCTGCCAGAAGGACATCGGCAGTGATTCTTGCTGTTTATATTGAGTTATGATTTGTGTGTAAAAATTAAAGAAACCACTGTCCACGATTGTGCGGACAAAGACTTCCTTTATCACGTCCTAGTGTTTATTTTCCTGCTTTGCTATAACGCTGCATTATCGCAAGTTTAAGAACTTAGGATTTTATCATTGGACTACTCCCTTTTAGTAGGAACAAAACATTGTGATTTATCACCATTAGTATTATTGGTAGTATCATATTTGTTGTTGTATTTTTTTTGTCTCGTTGATTCTTGTTTAAGTATTTGATGAAGCGTTTGTTTTATCTGTTAAAATGAAAATTTAAATTGAGATATTACAATAATTCAAATTTTATGAAATAAACACAGTAACAAAATCAACTTCGGATCAAAATGGTGAAACAAACACTAGTTTTAGCATTTAGCATCTGTTAAGTGGTCAATTTTATGTTGACGATTTATTTAATTGTTAAAGTAGTTTTATAGGTTGTGTAGAATAACAGTTTTAACTATTAGTTACAACTGTTAACAGTGTAAAACTCTCACATATTATGTAAAAAGCTAAAATATAAAGCTCTAATATGCTACCGTTTTTAAACCAAAAATATTGATTTAAACCGTTCTTTCAAAAGGCTTAGTAGTATATGATATATGGGCAAATTGTAAATTTAAATGACATGATTGTGGGCTAACAAATGAAACAAAAAATTGGGGAAATAAATTCTAAATTTATTGATACATCAATGGTCGGGGAGATACCGTCACTACCTAGCCACTAGAAAAGCCCTCAAACCCACCTCAAAAACCAAAAAAGACCAACTAAAAAAAGAAGAGAGAAAAAGAGAAACCAAAAAAATTAAATAAAGTTAATTGCATTGGTATACATTAAACTAATCAGTATTTAGCAACTTGAATCTCAAACATTCTATTTTAGCAAATAGGACATTAAATTTAAAAATTTCTTACAATGGAGATGCAATAGCTTGGTCGTAACTGACCTTAATTGATAAATGAAAATTACAAGATTTTACAACAAAACATCCCAATTTTTCATTTGTTAGTAAGTTGGAGCCTAAAAATTTTAGATATTTTATTTCGGACCTAATTTGTTGTCCATTAATGAATAGCCTTCATTAATCGATTGCTTTGTTAAAGATTGTAAAATTTAAGGTTTTAAATGTCAAAATTAAAAATTGATAAAAATTTCGGGTGCACAACTGCAATCTCAAATAAAAAAGGAAAAGCACTACATGTTAAAACGGTGCGTTTTGGTTTCGAATTTCACAATTAAACAATAATTAAAAAAAAACCTATCATTGTTTTTTATTTTTGACGTTTGTTTTGTTGTGAGCTGTGACTCGTCTCCAAAATTCTGCAAGCGCCACTAGCGAATCCATGGCGTTCATGATCGGAGCTTCGTCGTCTTCTTCGTTGAAAGTCGGTTTCGCTCCATCTCGATCACCATCCTCCCTCACCCCCCGCTCTCTCTCCGCACCTTTCTCTCTCCAGATCCTCAAAACCCTCGCTTCTCTTCTCCTCCTTCTCCACCCATGTCCCTCTCTCGATATCTCCGTGCACCGGCAACCCCGCTGATCGCCGGAGATCGTTCTCCGTCGTTTGAGCGGCAAGGGGAAAGTTCGAGCTCAAGAAGCCGCACGTCAATATCGGGACGATTAGGCACGTGGACCATGGCAAGACGACGCTGACGGCAGACCTAACCATGGCGCTGGCTTCCATGGGGAACAGCGCGCCGAAGAAGTACGATGAGATCGACGCTGCTCCCGAGGACCGTGCCCGAGGCATCATCATCAACACAGCCACCGCCGAGTACGAGACCGAGAGCCGCCATTACGCCCACGTGGACTGCCCTGGCCACGCCGATTACGTCAAGAACATGATCACGGGCGCGGCACAGAGGGACGGCGCGATCCTCGTCGTTTCCAGCACCGACGGCCCCATGCTGCAGACGAAGGAGCACATCTTGCTCTACAAGCAAGTCGGCGTCCCGAACATGGTCGTCTTCTTGAACAAACAGGATCAGGTAGACGACGAGGAGCTTCTCCAATTGGTCGGAATGGAGGTACGGGATCTTCTCTCCTACTACGAATTCCCCGGCGACGATTTTCCAATCGTCTTTGGCTCGGCATTGTTGGCTCTGGAGGCTTTAATGGCGAATCCTAAGATCAAGAGAGGACAGAATGAGTGGGTGGACAAAATCTATGATTTGATGAATGAAGTTGACAATTACATTCCAATTCCTAAAAGGCAAACAGATTTGCCGTTTCTCTTGGCGGTTGAGGACGTCTGGACGATCACCGGCCGCGGGACGGCGGCGACGGGGCGTGTTGAGAGAGGAACTGTCAAGGTTGGAGACACTGTGGAGATAGTAGGGCTTAGAGAGACTAGGAACACTTCAGTTACTGGGGTTGAGATGTTTCAGAAGACACTTGATGAGGCTCTTGCTGGTGACAATGTGGGACTTTTGCTTAGAGGAATTCAGAAGACTGATATCCAGAGAGGGATGGTTATTGCCAAGCCCGGCACCATCACGCCGCATGCAAAATTCGAGGCCATTGTGTATGTATTGACGAAGTACGAAGGCGGCAGGGATAAAGCGTTCTTCGAGGTTTATCGGCCGCAGTTTTACATAAGCACCACTGATGTCACGGGGAAGGTTTCGAAGATTATACATGAGAAGGATGAGGGGTCCAAGTCTACAATGGTTATGCCCGGTGAACGGGTTAAGATGGTCGTGGAGCTTATTAGGCCGGTGGCTTGTGAGCATGGGATCGCCATTAGAGAAGGTGGGAAGACTGTTGGAGCTGGTATCATTCTGTCAATTATTGAATGATCAACTGCTCGGTTCTGTTATTAGCTTTAGTGTTTGGTGAATCACTTTTGTGCTCTCTTTTGGGTGACTTGGGTGTTGAATTTTGTTGATAGTTTAATTCAATTTCTACTTTCTGTTGAGTTGCTGTTATAAATTAGGCCATGTATAAAAAAAACATGTTTTTGTTTATCATCTCTTTATGCTGCTTATAGGTTTTGTACTTGGCTGTCAACGGAGTTTTGAATACAGATGATTTTGCTTTCAGATTTTTACAACGAAGAGTACTCGTATTTGTCATTAACTTTCCTTGATATAATTGTTCATTTTTCACTTGATATGCAGTGTAGCTCTGTGTATTAGCTTGAAGCGAGTGGGAGCTTGGTAATCTTTTTCCGACAGTATGGTTTTCAAGAACATGGAGACAAATGATTTTCAGAGCTAACGAGAGGCTTTGAGGATTGAAGTTGATAGGCTGTCAGAAACGCAAAATGAACCTGCAATGTCACGATGGCTACCCCGTATGTTATTCGACAGAAAAATAGTTGCAGTTTGTTATATAAACAAAGCTCCTACACAGAAAACTCACTGAGAAATTAATTGTCACGGCAATGTGAAATTTATTGGCTTCAGATTATATTTAGTAAATAGGGAAGTAAACAAGATGTAGCCATGTTTGGGGAGAGAAACGGTCATGAATTAATAAAAGTGAATCCCACATGATTTAGAGGTCTCGAATGAGAGCTCAACGTTCTGGTTTTGATCCAGTTGATTCTCAGACCATATTATCTGATATGCATTTTCGAACTATCTCTTTGTTCTTTTCACTCTGATTTTCAGTCTACCACACGCGCACACTATCAAAACTCTAATGCCAGTGACACGCTTGAGTGATTGGAGTCGGCGGATCAGTTAGGGAACCATTGAGTATGTGATTAGCAACCCACTGATTAGCAGCCTCAGTATAGTGAACTCCATCCCAACTGATAGCAGAACTAGGATTTTCACAAGACGCACCAAACACCGCACTTCCGTTCACAAGTGCTTTCATCCCACACCAGACATGGTCGTATTTCACATGATAACCACAGCAGACCTTCAATGGATCCGAAAATCCTACAAAGTAGAGTGTGTGAAATGGATCAGTTTCTGATATAGAAGTTTTAGAACTATGAATTGTTGATTTCCTTTCAGATTACTTCTAAATTTGCACTTATCTAATGTCCTCCTATTTCTATGTTAAAGAGCAACACATCTTAAGGCTGTGTTGGTAAGAGGGAAAAAAATAGAAACGAAGGAAATGGTAAGGTTAGGACCTTTCTTGTGTTTTGTATGGATTGAATTCTCACCTCCAATCCTTCCAACTACAGAAAGTTCAAAATTGGCGTTCTGTGGAGGATTTTGAATCCCTCACCAAACAACCATAAGCAACTATGTCCTACCAATTCTCCTAACCCTTGCCCCTTCTTCCACTCCTCCTTCCACTTTTCCTTCCTATCAAAGAAGGCCTAAAGTTTGAAAAGATTGTAACAAGTAAGATGATATTGACGAGGGTGGTGACGGTTACCTTCCTCTTTTGGATTGCCAATTATTCTAATTTTTGCTGCATAGACGTCGACATATGTTATGGCAGCTTCTGGAAGCTCTGACCTTAGCTTGATCACTCTTTCCTTGAGCTGCCTGTTGAACTCTACAGCCATCTCATTCTGAGTCTTGACACAGCCATATTGGTCAACATAACTAGGTGGCGGATTAAGATTGTAGAAAAAGTTAACAGGCAAGCACCCAATTGGGCCAGTGTTGTGAATCCAAAATGACCTCCCACCCTGTTGATATATATTCTGCCATTCACAGCCATCAGAAAAACTATGTTCAATTCAGTCACATTTTTTCACGCATACCCTTCATCTTACACAACCATTACAGTTGAGAAAACAACTCACTTGTACTGCTTTGGCCAACTGGTTGACAATGTCCGGCATAGCCTCAAGAAGTTGGTCGGAGCTGAGTTTCCTAAAACCAACAGAAAGATCATTCTGCCCAATATCAAATGTGTAAAGCGCATTGGCAAAGTCCTCTTGCTTTGGCAATCTGCTCTTTTCATAAGGAGTCTTGGCTGCACACCAGATTATAATTAAAAGGAAAAGAAAAGTTTATTAGACCTCACAAACTGTTAAACTTGTGACTGTAACTTACCACAATGATAGGGTTATTGAACGTGACCAAGATTAAAAATCCTAACAAAGTTAAAAGCACAATTGGCCTCAACAAGGAAGACAACTTTACCTTGCTGATAAAGATCCCGAGTGCGCGCTTTAAACTGATTGAACTGCGCAATCTGCATATCAAGCGAAAACGGGCTAATCCCATACTCAAAAATGGTCTCATTTTGCCTCCTAATGGTGGACCCTCCGGTTGCAAAGTTTGCACCGTGCTGGTAAGCTGTCCCTAGTGAGTTCAGGTAAGCAGACAAGTACGGCAATCCCAATCTCTCAGCTGCAAGAAATTTCATAGCCCATTTCTTTAGTAAGTAACTCTAAACAAACGGAAAGGGGGAAAAAAAAGAATTGATGGGTTTAGATTGAAATAGTTTGTTTGTTACCTACGAAGTCTATGATAAGACGTCCATCAGAATCTCTCCCTGATGGCTTTTGGAAAAATCTCTCTCCGTACGGCGTTTGAATCGGTTCAAAAGCAGCCGATATGCCTCCAGTGTCGGAATTGGAGTCACCAAAGTTGTAAAGAGCCGGGAAAGAGCAAGTGGGTAAAGCTGAGTTTTCTCCTTTAACGGCACCCAAAAGGGATAAAAGCAGAAGAAAGTGAAACCCACCAAGGATTGGTCTCCAAAACTCCATTTTTAGTGAAGTGAAAGTGAAAAAAGTGCAGCTCATGCCAGAACTCAAAAACCCATCTTTAATTATTTTAAGGCTTGGTCGAGCTAGTAAGAGGACAAAGTTAATTGTTACACGTGGGACCAAAACTGTAAACAGATATTGTGTTGTGATCTTATTGCTGTGAGCCTTTTTGACGCTTGTACCTATCATTGAAATGCTAACATCATTTTTACTTGACCTAAACGACGATTTCCACCACCACTGCCCCATTCTAGAAAGCGTTACATGTACACTTCTTGGAATACCTATAAGGTCACCATGGTACTAAAAACTTAGCTTGAATTAATTAAAACATGAGTTTTAAGTTTGAAAATTAAAAATTTTAATATATGAAAGTTTTATACTGTAATAATTTTTTTTATTTTGTTGTTGTATATATTTTATACTATATATAGTTGTAATTAATAGATCAAAACTGATGTTTTAAATGTTTTATTAGAATTTTGATTTTTTTTTTACAATTGTTTTATGAGAAGTTAAAATAATACGTCTTTATAAGTATTTATTTTTTTGAAGGTTATTTATGATTAAAAATTTTAATTATATTAAACTGTTTTAAAACATATACTCACCTAACTTTTTTTTTCCTCCTTGCGCTTGGCAGACCGAGCCCGTCGGCATCTGCCATGATAAGGGGACAAAACTTAGGTAGAATTAATAGATTTGTCTTTCACGTTATCAGCGGGACAAATCAAGACTTCATGTCTTTTTTGGTTCTTCTTTTTAAATGATAACGATTGGAGCTAGAAAAATCTGCACCATATCTAGATTTCTAGATCTAACATCTTCGCAAACACAACAACAACAACACTGGACCATTTGGTTGACTTAATAAAACCTTCTTTCTTTTTTTCTATAATTGGTTTTTTTTAAATGGTATCAACTTTGCGTCATTTGATTCATTTACAATTGTTTTATTTATCCTTAGCTAAGTTTTTAAATTTCGGACAATTACACATATATTGCATTGACCCTTGCAATTTTTTAAGCGTTGCCATTTTAATTTGCAGACAAACACTTGATTTTGTAGTGATGTATAATTATATTATATATGAGATATCTATAGCAGCGAATTTCAATTTGTCTTTAAAAACTTCTCACTAATTTCATCCCACTTTTTTTTTTTTTTCCCCAAAAGGGTCTCTTTCTTGGTTGCAAAATCCACCTCATTGTTGCATCAGTGGTTTATTGTCAATTAGATCACTTTCCTACGTTGGCCCTCATCCAAAAACCACATTATTTTATGAGTTATAGCTTGATTTATTCAATAAAACTGTAAATTGACTTTTCAACTTCCTCCTTATTTCCTTTTATGTTTGGCTGCTAGGAAAACCTAGGAAATATAATTCATTGCAAGTCATTTGATTGTCAACTTTAACTTAAGTACCAAGTAACAACAAAAAAAAAATTTCAATATTTTGGAACGCATGCTATTAGTATTAGTAATGTTTTTAAAAGTCTCCCTTAGTTCTGAAAGATAAAATTGATTATTGATACACTTCTTGGCTAGTTTGCCAATTTGAATTATTTGTACTTTGACTTTTATCTTTTGAATATTGAAATCACCACATCAGTGCAGAGTCTAATGTCTATAACATGCCTGTGTGATCGGAATCTTTGTGTCAGAGAAGTAACCGTTTATTGTCCGGTTAGCAATCCAGCGATTTGCAGCCTCTGTGTAGTGCACACCATCCCAGCTAATATGCCGGGAAGGATCTTTGCAGGGACCAATAAAAATTTGAGTCCCGTTCTCTAGTTGATTAATCCCACAATAAGTACGAACGCCATCCTTGTAAGAACCGCAACAGATGTTCAAAATTTCAAAAAATCCTGCGAGACCAAAGAACATGAAAAAGAGAAAGTTAAAGTAAAAAAGAAGAAAACCGTAAAATTTCTTGGCTTGTTTGTTCTAAGCAATATCGATCACTGATTGTGTAGTGTCAGCAAAATAGTATGATCTTGGATCAATCACATTCTATCAAACATTATAAAATTTTGATCTCGAAAGGGTTGGTTCTTTTAATTTCTGTTACCTTGCTTCTTTGCGTTGCTGATCAAACCATACTTTGCAGCATACATATCCACATATGTTATTGCAGCCAGAGGAAGCTCTGTCCTTAGTTTGTTCACGCTCTCCTTCAGCTGCCTATTAAACTCTTTTGCCATGTCGTTCTGAGACTTGATACAACCATTGTCATCAAGAAAGCCGGGGGCTGGATTATGGACGTCAAACAGGGTCGACGGCAGGCAACCAATGGGACCAGTGTTGTGTATCCAGAAAGTCCTTGCTCCTTGTTGGTATAGAAACTGTAAAATATGGTTTAATAATCATGCTCAGCTTGACCCCCCATTTGTCTGTTGCTAATTAAACTAAAAAAGTCCTACTTACCTGGATATCTATAGCGAATTGGTTGATCATATCAGGGATTGCGGATTGAAACTTTTCTTTGGACGTGTTCCTGAAAATTGCAGCAAGGTCATTTTGACCAATGTCAATCACGAAGAGGGACTTTGAGAATTCCTCTGGTCTCGGGAAGTTTTTCTTAGTCCAGCTTCTCTTGCCTGCAAGATCACAAACGAGTCCAAAATGAGAAAGGAAAATCCCTAGTAGAGTAGTTGATACAAATGCTTGGAAAAGTGGTTACTACAACAACTAACAATGCGATTTTAAAGACGACCTCCTTGGGAGTAAAGCTTGGTGGTTCGGTTCTTGAAGTTGGAGTATTGCACGGTTTGGATATCAAGCGGAAACGGGCTAATACCAGACACGAACAACGAATCATTTGCCGGCCTGATAGTAGCTCCTCCGGTAGCAAAGTTGGCACCATGCCTAAAATTGGTCCCAAATGAATCCAAGTAAGGACTCAAGTATGGCAATCCAAGGTACTTTGCTGCATAAACAAACGTAAGATTCATTACATAAAGCCCATAGTTCAGCAAGCCCCCAAATTTTGACAGAAAAAAAAAAAGTCCCCAGACTTCAAAAAGGGCTTATTTAACCTCCTGAATTCCCTTCAGCACACTGCCTTTGTCAAAATCCATCTATAATACTAATGATATGATGATGTGACACTAATTATAATTTCATAAATACCGTTCAACTAGTTGTTTTAAGTCAAATTATTCCCCAAACTATTAATTTCATATCAACTTGTCTCCGATTTTTTTATTGGCAGGGGGCATTTATGAAATTAAATTAGTTTAAAGAGTGTTTTCAACGATTTTACGTAGTAGTTCAAGGGGGTGAAAACACTTTTCAAAATAAAAGAAGCATGTTGACTAAGGTACGTAGGTATCAAATTAATCCCCAAAACATATTGTGCATGTAACAACAAATTATGCATCAATTATATTCTAATCCTAAAATACTTAACTCTCTAAAGAAAACAACAGATATTTGGAGTGCATAATTTTAGTTACCAATGAAATCAATAATCAAACGGCCATCACAAACTCTCCCGGCCGGAGCATGGAAGAAAGTCACTCCATTGGGAGGAGGCCTTGGGTAAAATGCAGCCGATATAGCGCCGGTGTCTGAATTTGAATCACCAAAGTTGAAAATTGCTGGGAATTCACAAGCCATTTTTTCATGGTCAGTCACTTTTTCACCTCCAACGCTGAAAACCCACGTAAACAAAACACCTGCAAATAACAACCTTGCACTAGAATTAATCTCCATTTCACTGCACGAAAGAAATACATACCTCTGGAATGGAAGCTTGGATATATACGGACAAAGCAATGGAAAAGGAGGGTTGTAATTAGAAATAAAGAAACACCACTTGACTTAGATTTTAATACTGGTTGGTTTTTTTTATTTTTTTTTTATTTTTATTTTTAACGTTTACTAGCTGTTCTTATCACGCTTTCGTTGACTATGAGATGGCTTCCATTTTTTGTCAAAGGACAGCTAGTGATGGGTTCATGAAAGTGCATGTAACGTGAAAATGATTCTCCAAGAAAAATAATAGTTTATTGATAATTTGATATCATATTCCGTTTATATCCATAACCCATTTGGGTTTGACTAGAATCTTTTAAAAATCCCACATTTCATTCTCAGGATTATATGAGCATTGCATGTTTATAATTTCACATTTTGGTTCTTCATAAGCTCAAAATTCTAGATCTTGTCCACCCATGTAGCATATTTATGACTTGTGTAGCCGTTTGAAGAGAAATCTTAAATATGTTTTCTTTCCAGCTACGTTGTTTTTAAATATTTCCTTGTATTTTTCTTTTTTTATTTTTATTTTTTTTGGCTACAAAAAATATGTCCTTGTAATTGTGTGGTTAAACTAGATGATCGGGCCAGTTTGGGTGGACTTTTTAAAAGTTATTTTTGGCTTCTTGAGTCCAAAAGTTGTTTTAGAAGTATTTGAATGAACTGTTAGAAAAGATTTTGCTCTCCAAAAATGCTTCCTATAAAAGCTATAAAATGTAGCTTCTTAAAAAAAACACTTCTAAAATAGACTTGAAAACTTATACCAGAGTATCAATAATACATTATAAGCTTAAATATAACTTTTTTTAACCTTTAATAATAATTGAAACCATTTTGACCCATTAAAACTCTTTTAAAAATATAATTTTAAATGCTGAAAAACTATAGCTTTTACAATTGAGACATTGTAGAATAAGCTAAACCTCTCTTAATATCCTTTTGAGCAAGAGCTAAAGTGGCCCCTAAAAGTAATGTTATTATGCCTAACAAGGCTATTATTCATTATATAAGGCATAACTATGAAAAGCGGAAGAAGCCGAGCTCCAAGAAAAATTTCTCTTTTTCTATCGACTAAAAACACAAGCGTAAACTGTGCCAAACTGGCCCGATGTTTGTTTGCCTATAGATATTGGCTTTTTAGTGCTGATGTCGTTTTTTTAGGTGTTACAGCGCTGTTGTTAATTCATGCCGTTTTCTTGAATGAACTTTGTATCACATGGCATGATTTTTCGTTTTCTACAGTTTTGTGGTTGTAGTAGGTTTTCCAAATTATCTCTTTTCGATGTAAACGCTTTTCAAGAAGTTGTTGCTTCTGTCGTTTTTCAAGATGTGTCGTTTTTGAAATGGCACAGTTTACTGAAGATGCTTAACAAAACGGTGTCGTCTAGCAAGATGCGTTTTTCTCTTTTTTGGGGTCCTTGTGGGTTCAACAAGGTGTCGTTTCTTTGTGGCACTTTTTCCAGATGTTGTCGTTCTGTTGTTAACCTGTTGTGTCGTTATAAAGTTCATGTTGTTTGCTTCAGATATTTGATTGTGCGTTTTGTCGTTTCTCTTCAAGATCTCGCTTTGCGGTTTTTCTAGGTGTGCCCTTTTTAAGTCCTTGTTGTTTGTCCGGAATTTTTTTTATACAAAATTGTGTCGTTTACTCAGATATATTTGTTTTTTTTGCCCTTTAGTTTTGTGGTTCTTGTCGTTTTGCAATGTTTTGTCGTTCTATCGTTTCTAGGGTTTGTCATTTTTAAGCTTGCCCAGTTTTCTTCAGATTTTTTCTTTTTCAACATGGTTTTCTCCATTTTGGTTCTTGTCGTTTTCCAAGATTAGAATTTTTTTTTGATATAATGTCCTTTTTCTATATGTTGTCGTCGTGTTGTTTCTAATTACATTTCTCAAGTTGTTTCACAACATTGTGTCGTTTACGAGGAAGTGATTTGTTTGTTCAAACTTGAAAGAATGTGAACATGACTGTGAAACTGTTTTTCGTTTTTATTACTAACGGTTTTTAATTGAAACCAATTAATTCTCTTAACAGTTTTATGCATAAATGGTCTCATATTTATGTTTTCATTACAACCATAATAAAGATTTTGGTAACTGCATTTTCTAAAGCTGTATAAAAAATCCTTGATGGAAGGATTCCTAGACAGCAGTAGAAACAATTTTTTTTTACGTTCATTTTGTATTGAACGAGAAACTTGGTCCTTAAGTCCAAAAAATTCTCTTTAGAAACCAACACCATCAATTGAGTTTTTGAGAGGACTTGAAAGCACCTAAGGGAGGCAGCCACACTTACAACCGAAGGACATCGTTGAATTACATAGTGTGAAGGCAATGGCTGGAGGTAAATGATATTCACATGCTTCCGTTTTATGTTCTTGATATGTATATAGTTTTGGCATGTCAAAATCATCGAATTATAGCTTTCATTTGGTATCCTAGCCGAATTTGATCTCTGCCTTGCGTGAGAATTTTAAAATCTCATACTGTGTTAAAAAGTCACGGTTGAAATTTTTTGATTTTTGGGTTTTTGTATTTAGCGTTTTTTAATTAAAACTAAGATTAGAAATTATTTAGACACTCGATTTCTAAAAATTTTGCAATTTGAAACACCAAAAACGGTGTCCGAATGGTGAAAAATGAGCCGGGTTTGAAACCGGGTCAAAATTCGGGTCAACCAGGTCAAAAAGACCATGTTTAAGGTTGAAGATGACACAAAACGACATGTCATTTGGATTTGGGTCAGCCAAAACGACATGTCATTTCTGGCATTGAAGGGCGTTTTTCCCAGCAAAGAAAAACGAAATGTCGTTTAGTTCATAAGGATCAAAACGACATGTAGTTTGAACTGTCAACGGGCTGAGTTTCAGTGAATGAAACGACACGTCATTTTAGAGCTTATTGCCCAAAACGACATGTCTTTTTCAATGGGCAGAAAATTAAAAAAAAAATTTATGTTTTCTAGATTTCATAAATTGATATTTTTAAGGAAAATTCAATAAAATTTCAGGTTTTATAATTTTACGAGATTTTCATAATATCCACAATTTTGATATTTTTATGAAATGTTTCATATTATGGAATAAATTTATGAAAAATTCATAATTTTAAATATTCATAATTTTAGTATTTGTTATGAATATTATACAGTATTTGTATGGATATAATTTTGTAAAATTTATGTGCATATAATGTTCATTATGTATAATTTGTGATTTAAAATTATGCATGCAATATTAAGTTAAATAATTTAGTACATTTAAATTTTGTGCTATAATGTGCTAAAATTATGTTTTTGAATGTATAATTTTAATCTATGCATAATGAATATCAGCACATAAATTATGGGTTCTTTGTTCATATTTATTTATTGCTTTAGGTAAATGCAATATTTTATGAGCAAAATTTTAAAATAAATGTCTAGTGATGTATATAATTTTGAATAATTAAAGAGTAGCCACAGCATCTTTGATTATACAAAATTATATTAAGTGTTTAAATCACATATAGTAAAAGGACATTAAATTGTGATTAATCATATGTAATATAATAAATTTTATCTCACAGGAATTTTTATTATATTTAATATGATTAATTAGGATGATGTATCAAATTATCTTTCTTAATTTACCCAAAGGAATTAAAAAAAGGGAATATAATTTGACAGTGTCATCATAAGGATATATGAACTGTTTGAATTAAAAATTTAGCCCACAGGCAATTTTTATGTCACTTGATTCATATTTTAATGCATGATTTACTTTGGTAAACATGTCATAAAGTATTGTAGCTCAATTTAGTAACATAAGCATGTATGTTTGATTATGCAGCTTTGCAAACTATGAATTACTCTGATTTTCAATGCGACATTCCTAAACTTAAGGGTGATAACTATAAGGTGTAGAAGGAGAGAACTCTCCTTCATTTAGGTGTAACGGACATTGACTTTGCTATCCGTAAGGATGAACCATCTGCCGTTACGGAGACCAGCCAACCAGATGATGTTGATCGTTATGAAAAATAGGAGCGATCTAATCGCCTCTACGTAATGTTCATAAAGACCAAGATCTCGGCTAGTATATGTGGTTCATTGGAGCAATACGACAATGTGCGAGCTTTGATGAAGGCAATTGATGAGCAGTTTGCTACATCAGACAAGGCTTTGGCAAGCACCTTAATAATGAAGTTTTCATCCATGAAGTTCACCAGAATTCATGGTGAGCATGAGCACATCATGCAAATGAGGGATATAGCGGCTCAGCTGAAGACTCTTAAGGTTGAGATGTCTGAAACCTTCCTTGTGCACTACATCCTTAATACTCTCTCACAACAATATGGACCTTTGAAAACATCCTACAACACATATAAGGATAAGTGGTCCATCAATGAATTGATGACCATGTGTGTTCAGGAAGAAGGAAGGCTTATTATGGAAGCGGGAAAGAGTGTACATCTAGCAACTCAAATGAAGAATAAGGAGCAAGCCAAGAATAAGGAAAAAGGTTAGTTGCCTGCACAAGCGGATATCAAGAAGGAATCTAGGTGCTTCTTTTGCACAAAGAAGGGGCACATAAAGAAGGATTGTCCTAAATATAAAAAATGGCTTGATAAAAAAGGTACTCAATTCTCACTTGTTTGTTATGAATCTAATATGGTTGATGTTGAGCATAACACATGGTGGATTGATTCTGGTTCTACAATCCATGTCACTAATTCCTTGCAGGGGTTGCAAAACCTAAGGAACCCAGTGGGAAGTGAGCTATGCATCTATTCAGGCAACAAGATGCGCTCACATGTGGAAGCAGTTGGAACATGCAGTTTAGTTTTAAGTGGTGGTTTTGTTTTACAGTTGGACAAGACATTTTATATTCTTAGTTTTTCTAGGAATTTAATTTCTGTTTCAAGACTTGTACTGTTGGGTTTTTCTTTTAATTTTTTAGACACTATATTTAGTTTGTTTTATAAATCTAAACTTATTGGAAATGGTACATTGTTAAATGGTCTTTTCAAAATTAATTTACAAAATGAAACTTCTTATATTTTTATGCATGTTTATGATAATGCTGGCGTTAAAAGATGTGTTATGAATGAAGAATCCTCTATGTTGTGACACCATAGGTTGGGTCATATCTCTATTGAGAGAATAAAGAGATTAGTAAATAATGGGGTACTTAGTACTTTAGATTTTACTGACTTTGACACTTGTGTAGACTACATAAAGGGAAAGCAGACCAATATGTCAAAGAAAGGTGCCAAGAGGAGTTCAAACATATTAGAGATCATACATATATATATTTGTAGTCTAGACATAGACGCACTTGGTCAAAAGTATTTCATTACTTTTATTGTTGATTACTCACGATATATGTATTTCTACTTGCTTCATAACAAAATTGAAGCTATAGATGCCTATAAGGTGTTTAAGGCAGAAGTAGAGAAACAATGTGGTAAGTAAATAAAGATAGTGAGATCTAATAAAGGTGGTGAATACTATGGTAGATACACCGAAGATAGACAAGCGCCTAGTCCATTTGCGAAGTTTCTTCAAGAACATGGGATAGTTGCCCTAGTACATTATGCCTAGTTCTCTAGATCAGAATGGTGTGGCAGAAAGAAGAAACCGAACATTATTGGATATGGTGCGGAGTATGCTTAGTAGCTCCAAGCTTCCTAAGTCCTTGTGGACTGAGGCTCTCAAGACAACTGCATACATATTAAACCGAGTTCTAACCAAGGCTGTCTCAAAGACACCATTCGAGTTATGGAAAGGTTGGACACCGAGTTTGCGACATATACGCGTTTGGGGATGCCCGTCTGAAGTGAGAGTCTATAATCCACAAGAAAAGAAGCTAGATCCAAGGACCATAAGTAGGTATTTCATTGGTTATGCTGAACGGTCTAAGAGATACAGATTTTATTGTCCATCACATACTACTAGGTTTGTGGAATAAAGGAATGTAAAATTTCTTGAGAATGACTTGATCAGTGGGAGTGATCAATCCTGGAACACCGTACCAGAGAAAGATAATACAGATGCTCAGCCTTTCATTTCATGTGATAGAGTGATTGTTATACACAACACGCCTACAATTCAATGCGTGTTGAACAACAACCAATTATTTAAGTTTCACAGATTGCTGATCAAGAAGTAGTAGATCCAGCTGAACAACAGTTACAAGAACTTGTTGAACAACCAGTTGATCAACATGCTCCTCAAGAGAATGTTGAATCAGCATTAAAGAGATCTACTAGAGTAAGGCGATCGGCATTCTTAGTGACTATATTGTGTATCTTCAAGAGTCTGAATACAACATTGGAGCTGAAAATGATCCAGAAATGTTTTCACAAGCCATGAGTTGTAAAGAATCTAACTTGTGGTATGATGCTATGAAAAAAGAAATGAACTCTATGTCATCTAATGAGGTCTGGGATCTTGTCAAGTTACCTAATGGTGTAAAAGCCATTGGATGCAAATGGGTCTTCAAGACAAAGAAAGACTCATTAGGCAACATTGAAAGATATAAGGCAAGACTCATTGCTAAAGGATTCACTCAAAGGGAGGGTATAGATTACACTAAGACTTTTTCTCCTATATCTAAAAAGGACTCCCTTCGTGTGATTATGGCATTAGCGGCTCATTTTGATTTTGAGTTACATCAGATGGATGTGAAAACAGCATTCCTCAACGGTGATCTAGAGGAAAAGGTTTACATGAAACAACTTGAAGGATTCTCCTCTAGTGATGGTGAGCAATTGGTGTACAAACTCAAGAAATCCATATATGGTTTGAAACAGGCTTTCCGTCAATGGTATTTGAAATTCCATGATGTCATAACTTCATTTGGTTTCGAAGAGAATATCATGGATCAATGTATATACCAGAAGGTCAGTGGAAGCAAAATTTGTTTCCTTATTTTGTATGTGGATGATATCCTTCTTGCTACCAATGATAATGGGTTTCTATATGAGGTGAAACAACTCCTTTCTAAGAAGTTTGATATGACAGGTATAGGCGAAGCATCTTATGTCATTGACATTAAAATCCATAGGGATAAATCTCGATGCATTTTGGGACTATTGCAGGAAACCTTTATCAATAAAGTCTTAGACAGATTTCAGATGAAAAATTGTTCACCAAGTGTGGCACCCATTGTGAAGGGTGATAAGTTCAATCTGAACTAATGCCTAAGGAATGATTTCGAGAAAAATCAAATGAGCAATATTCCTTATGCTTCAGCTGTTGGAAGCCTTATGTATGCTCAGGTCTGCACAAGACTTGATATTGCATTTGCTGTAGGAATGTTGGGCAGATTCAGAGTAGCCCAGACATTGACCACTGGAAGGCTGCAAAGAAGGTGATGAGGTACCTTCAAGGGACAAAGGATTACATGCTTATGTCTAGACGAACTGACAATCTAGAAGTGATTGACTACTCCGATTCAGACTTTGCTGGCTGTGTTGATTCGAGAAAATCAACTTCTAGTTATATTTTCATGCTAGCTGGATGAGCTATATCTTGGAGAAGTGGAAAGCAAACGTTGGTTGCTACTTCCACAATAGAGGCAGAGTTCGTTTCATGTTTTAAGGCTACTTCGCATGGTGTATAGTTGAAGAGTTTCATGTCAGGCCTTAGAATTGTAGATTCTGTATCTAGGCCATTAAGTATATATTGTGACAATTCAGCTGCTGTCTTTATGGCTAAGAATAATAAGAGTGACAATCGAAGTAAACACATCGACATTAAGTACTTAGCCATAAGGGAACGCATTAAGGAAAATAAAGTAGTCATAGAGCATATAAGCACTGAATTAATGATCGTAGATCCTTTGACAAAAGGAATGCCACCGAAGTCATTTAAGGATCATATAGTTCTAATAGGACTTGGTTTCATAATGTAAATTTGTTTGTATATACAATTTACAATCTTAATGAAACTCTTATTTAGTTGTGATGTTTTCTCATATTTGATTTACGCATAAAGTTATTGGAGGAAAATTCACATTTAGTAGGATCAAGAATAAACATTGGGTTTATTCATAAAGTTAAGCTACCATATGGGGAATAAAGTTTGGAAAACAATATATAGTAATACATGAAAGATAATACTCACAAGTAGAGGAACTATCGCCATGATTCATGTATTTGTTTTTTGAAAGTTTGAATCTAATGAACATAAGGTTAATATAGAGACCAAGTGAGAGAATGTAACCATTTTTTGTTTTTATTTTTAACGGTTTTTAATTGAAACCAATCAGTTCTCTTAACGGTTTTATGCATAAATGGTCTCATATTTATATTTTCATTAAAACCATAATAAAGATTTTGGTAACTGCATTTTCTAAAGCTGTATAAAAAATCCTTGATGGAAGAATTTCTAGACAGCAGTAGAAACAATATTTTTTTACGTTCATTTTGTATTGAACGAGAAACTTGGTCCCTAAGTCCAAAAAATTCTCTTTAGAAACCAACACTATCAATTGAGTTTTTGAGAGGACTTGAAAGCACCCAAAGGAGGCAGCCACACTTACAACCGAAGGACATCGTTGAATTACACAGTGTGAAGGCAATGGCTAGAGGTAAATGATATTCACACGCTTTCGTTTTATGTTTTTGATATGTATATAGTTTTGGCATGTCAAAATCATAGAATTATAGCTTTCAGACTGAAGAAAGCTCGATCACTCTCTTGTCTTGTTGATATTATAGCCCATTTTAGGAATGCAGCTCGAACCACAAATTTGTGGTTCAAATTTTGTGAGGGAAAAAATATAGCAGCCACAATTTTGTACTTCAAAGCAAGTTCTCAAACGGGCTATAATAGTGTTAATATACTTTGTTGTATTTGGGAAAAACCCCTTTTTATTTGGTGTTTAGTGTTTGTGTTTCTGCTAAGAATTTGCTTGAAGTGGAATGCTTTGTGGAACACGACTCTTATGATACCCATTTTCAAGAAAATATATTTGGTGCTTGTTGTCTCATTTGCATGGGAAGTGAGTTTGGATTTACTGCGGAAGGAAATAGACGAAGCCGCCAAAAAGGTTTGAGCTCATGTCATGTTTACAAGATTTGTCCTGTAATGAAAACATGTACTTGTTTGTTTGATCACCAAGAAAACCAATAACAAAGAAAATAGACACGTTACAATCGGGTTGGCGTGTCTAGACTCTTCACCATATCATAAGCAGAATCAATTTTCACGAAAGGCAACGTGTCTTAATGATATTTATATCAAGTCAACATCATTAGAGGCAGAGGGCAGGGTCGGCAGCTGTCTTCTTAAACTTTTTTTTTCTTCTTTCACTATTGTATATAAAATTTAGTAAAAATTTTACCTTGTTCCTCCTAAATTGTGTTCGGACTTTCTTAAAATTTTATATCTTTTTTTATTATTATTATTTATAATATTAATATACACTTCATCTTCTTGACTAATTTTTCTGGCTCCATTTTGAACATCATTGTGTGTAACTTAAAAGTTTTACTTTTTTTTTTTTTTAAGTTTTTGCCTTTCTACCGAAATCAATGTTTTTTTGGAGCTAGGTGAAACGTCCTTTATTTATCACTTTTTTTTTTTTTTTTTGCCAGAATAATATAAGCATATATATTACGCATATATAAATGTTAAAGTTACACAATATAAGGTAACCTTCTCCTTTTTCCATAATCATTCCTCAGGTCTAGTGAAGGAGAAATTAATTCAATATCAACCTATAGATTTTACTAAATTAGTTAAAACCACAAACATTATCTTACTTAGAACATGCCATAACTAGTTATGTAGCTAGCTCGAATGTCAAACCAGAAGAAGTTAACTTGTCTTGGATTAAATTCTCCACACGTTCTACCATGGCCTTGCTAAGATGATTAACCCAATCTCCCACCTCTCCTTTCCTGAAATAGCTTTTGTTATCAAAGTAAGGCATGAATTTCCCATGTTTGTTCACTTCCAAGTCCTTCAAATTGCTCAAACTACAAAGCTTCAATATGTCTTCAACAATCTCTTGGTTCTCTTCCTCCGAAGAAAAAGGAAATCCGACGAACTCAGCCAGCCTTTTGACTTGGGCTTTGGTGTCCTTTTTCAGGTCTTCATACTTGAGAAACAACACCTTCTGAGGATTCTCCAAGCTTTGCTTCCAGTAACCAAGCATGTGGGCCCAAAATGGTCCGAAAGACTCTTCACCCTTACAATACACATCCACAAACTCCTCCAGTGTCCACTTTGAACAATTGTGGAGATTATCAGCTTGAATTACAAAATGCCAATGGGAGACAATGATGTCAAGAGGGTTCCGACAAATGTAAACGATTCGGCATTTTGATTCCTTAATGGATTCGGGCAAGGAGGCATAAGGAACATGTGTAGAAAGGAGTCTTGGAGATGGAATGCCACTTGGATTTGGAAGAACCTTTTTATTGTTTGCATACAATGTGAACTCAAAAAAGGGCACAAGTTCATGTGGATTGGAATTAAGCAAAGGGGTGTTAGAGAGTGTGGAGCTGGTCCGATTGACGATCGAGAACAAAAGGGCCTTTAGCCAAGTGGTGCCTGATTTTGGTTTCGAGGCAAGAATGATGTCTTGATCATGAGCTTGGAAGTGCTTTTGGAAGCAGATTATGTTTGGAACAATAGTTGATGGACACCAAAAGCCTTGGTATAGTGAGAGGCCAGAAGAACCTAACCAACCTTTGGTTTTAGGAAGTTGAGAAAGAAAAAACTCTTGTTCTTGGTGATCTTCAAGATCACAGAGCAGCTCATTTCTTCCTTGTTGGGTTTTAGAATGGTCCATCAAAGCTAGTGTTTAGTATTGGTAATTGGGGTAGAACAAAGATAATTGAATCTATACGCACATATATATAGACTTTATTCCTATATATATTTATGAATTAGGTCGTGTTGAAATTAAGATAAGTAATTGGGTTTAGGCGTTTGTGAGTTAGAAAACGTCCCATGAGTTTCACAACAGATGCATTTATTATATTAGTTAAAGAGTCTACTTAATTCAATTTCTTGCAATTTGCAGGATTAAAAAATAAAACGTAAATTCATGTGCCAAAAGAAAGAGTCTATCAAAGTTCTTGATTAATCTTGCTACGTGACTTGAATGTTTCTAACATTAATTTATGTCTTTCATTGATTGTCAACTTGTTGCTGAACATTCACTAACTAGTAGTTAATTCACTCCAATTTAAACAGCTAATGGTAACTTACGAAGCATTATTACATGTAGGTTGTATTTATGATAATTGCATCAGATACATTTGGCTTGCTCAAGAATCCAGCAAAATTTAAGGACAGGAAAACATCAAAAAATGACATTTTTGTAATCAATTCTTAACCAATTTGCTATGTCAATTTTGTTTTGGCTTTTTTTTTTTTTTTGCATTGGTTGGCAGCTTATTATTATTCGCAGCTAATAATAACAAGAACGGGATTTCTGTGGCTACAAGAACAGGATTCTGGTCTTCACTCAAAAAAAAAAAAAAAAAAAAGAAACAGAGAAGAAAGCTGATGAAGAAGTAGTCAAAAAGGTTGAAGCAGCTGTTGATGGATGAGCAAAGTTTTTAACAAGATGCAAAATAATAAGAAGGTTAAAAAATAAAAAAAAAAGGCATGAAGTGGAGTAATAAAACAAATATTGGCATTTCAAAAAGAAAAAATATTGAGCATGTTATAAAGCATGGTTAACCTTCGCCAAGTTAACAGCTCAATTTTTTATTTTTTTTTTCATAGGAAGTCAACATCTTTGAGTGTAAGTCAACATAACCTTTAGTTTTGGATCTTCTTTTTCTAGTAGTATGTGCATCTGTATATCTCTTTATTCAACATTACAATTTGGCTTGTACATGGCTTTCACGTTTCACCTACTTATAGTTTAAGCTTCATTTTGCTTATTTTCCCTTAAAAATAAATTCTACGTCTCGTCTGCATGAATTTCATGCAGATAACATAATAACATGACAATGCAATTGTCAAATGAAATACTTCAAAGTTCAGTCAAGCTCATGATGGGCCCATCCTTTGCCGTTGTATTCCTCAATAAGCATGTAAAGTAAACTTCCTCTCTCTCTGTATGTGCCTTGGCCAAGTCCTCTAAACTTTTGGTAAACTTGCTGCTAGATGGTTTTCCTTTTGGTGTTTTAAATGCTACAATTCAAAAGATAAGTCCAACTTGTCAACCAATGAAAAGTCATATTTTGTGCAAAAATTATGGGGCATTATGTACATTAATTGACTGTTGGACCAAAACTACAAGGAATTTTAAAATTTATGGTTTTATTTGTCAAAATTAAAAGTGCGGGATCTAAGCTACAAACACTAACAAGTTAAGATTGTGTCAATGCAAACAACCCTACATATGGTGTGCTTGATTTACTGGCTCACATCTCAAGTGGACCTTTTTGGGGCTTATATAATTATGCTAGAGATGTTCATTGGCTCTCTTAATCATTGTTAAATCATATTTGATTGTCAATTCGCTAACCAAAAAATTCATTTTTCTTCACAAAACACTTCAACTCTACACTTCTGGGCCTGTGTGCCAATTTGACAAATTTTCTTTTATTGCACTTTTTTCTACACATCAATATAAAGATTTAGAAACATCAAAAAGAGGGTGATCACTGAGCTCAAAAAGGTCACTGCCTATTAGAAGCACGTGTGATTGGAACCTGAGGGTCTGAGAATGTTCCATCCGTGACATGATTAGCAAGCCAACGATTTGCAGCCTCAGTGAAATGAACACCATCCCAGCTAATATACAATGAAGGATCTTCACATAATCCTGCATAAATCTCACTGCCATTATTTTTCCCTTGTTCCCACACCACATATGATCATTATCCTCATGATAACCGCAACATATGCTTGGCCTGTCCAAAGATCGTGCAAAATTTACATGGTTTTAGTTTAAACCCAAGAGGGACCTAAGTTTGAAGGGCTTATGTTGAATAGATTGGACAGATCATTTAAGCTTCTTCAGGTCTGATACTATAATAGAAATTTAACTTCCATCTTTAACGGGCAACCTGCTAAGTGGAGTATCACGGTGTCCTTATAAGTACGATTATATTCTGCTTGTAGAATATCAAATAGTGCTAGTCCCTTGTCTTATTTATAGATGCTAAAAGGCTTACTAATACAAGGATAATAAAGAAAAATATTAAAAACGTCTCACTAAAAGGAAAACAATAATAAGGAAAAAAGAAAATCTTTAGTTTGATTTGATACTTCTTTATAGTGCTAGGATCATAAAATTAATTTTTATACTAAATGGGCTGCCACCCTTTTATCAGTAGATGAGAGATTTTTAAATACTAGTTAGTTGTCATGACAGTTTGTCAAACCACTTGCCTGTGATCAGGTGGGTCGGCATCAAAAAGTTTGGATAAAGTTTGAGAATCCCTTGAAATTATTCTCTCTTCATTTGTCAACATTATGTGTCGGTGTTACTGTAATATAAGTTAGAAATCTGTCTTTTTTTTGCTAAATACAAACCAGCTATCTGTGGTTACTTTGTTCTTTTCTCTTATGGTCTGCTGTTAACCTTTGAAACTGCTTACTAGATAAGGCATCTCCATCTTAAATTTATCTGCAAACAATGTCCTAATTGCAGATTGATTCATGTGACCTCTTGTCCACTTAAAGCTGAATTGAATCCTGGGATTGCGCCTAACTTTATGGCTTGGAAAAAGTTAGACCCGTTTTTATTTAGAAAAGAATATATATATATACACACACACACACCCACACATACGTTGAATATTGTATCTCTTGACTTCCTTAATTATGATATGTGTCCCCATAGAGACAGAGTGTTAAAGTTTATTTATATAACACTTTCTTTATATGCATTTTGACTTCAATTCAGTTTTTTACTCCCCAAAGAAAGGAACTTTTTCCAATGGCGGAAACACAATCATCATCGTGTTCATAAATTGAGGACATTTAAATGGGTGATTTCTTAGCTACGGTTTGAGAGAGGAGAGAACGGTTAGAACCAAGAAAAATGAATTTGGACTATAATTTATAGTTTGAATTTATGTTTGGTATATTCATTAAAATATTGGTTTTAGTTAGTTTGAACCAAAAAATGAGTTTACACTATAATTTATAGTTCGAATTGAACAAACTGTTGAAACTACTCTTTGAAACATACGGTTAAATTGAAAAGCGATTAAGGGAAATTAAAACCTTTAATAATATTATTTTTCAAATGAGAACTATGAAAAAAGTTCTCCAATACTCGATAACACAAACAGCGGGAATAAAATAACATGTGCAGGTGTGCTTTTTCTTCTGGAAAGAAGTCCAAGAAAATTTATTGTCTTGGCATGAACACTAGACATAAGTAAACAAGTGTCCTAGTTCATTATATTAGTTCTTTATGACCAATCAGCCATTATGCGGGTATTATATTTATTTATTTGATTATAATATTGATTCTCTTTTCCTCAATCTCACAAATCGAATGGAAAATCAGCCTCATTATGAATGACCAAAAAAAAAA
>CAMOHE010043043.1:25580-36603 GCA_946598075.1 Artocarpus hirsutus
ATGGCTAAGAATAATAAGAGTGACAGTCGAAGTAAACACATCGACATTAAGTACTTAGCCATAAGGGAACGCATTAAAGAAAATAAAGTGGTCATAGAGCATATAAACACTGAATTGATGATCGCAGATCCTTTGATAAAAGGAATGCCATCGAAGTCATTTAAGGATCATGTAATTCAGATGGGACTTGGTTCCGTAATGTAAATTTGTTTGTACATATAATTTACAATCTTAATGAAACTCTTATTTACTTGTGATGTTTTCTCATATTTGATTTGCGCATAAAGTTATTGGAGGAAATTCACATTTAGTAGGACCAAAAATAAACATTGGCTTTATTCATAAAGTTAAGTTACCATATAGGGAATAAAGTTTCGAAAACAATACATAGTAATACATGGAAGATAATACTCAGAATTAAAGGAACTATCACCATGATTCATGTATTTATTTCCTGAAAGTTTAGGTTTAATGAATATAAGGTTAAATATGAAGACCAAGTGGGAGAATGTAACTGTTACATTGAATTTCAATGGTTTTAACAGTTTCAACATTGAAAGCAATTTATTGTTGTAACAATTATGCATTAATGGTCTCATATTCATTTCCCATTAAACCAATCCGAGTAATTGAAATTTTCTGTTGCCATATATATGTGTTTCCTTGATGGGAGGATGGATATATATGAGAATAGAAGAAGAACAAAAAAAAAAAAAAAATTACGTTCATGTGTTAAACAACTATAGTTTGGTCCCTATCACCATTCTCTCTATTCAGTTTATACACCATCACATTGAGTGTTTGAGTGATAGAAGTACCAAGTACCAATAAGAGAAAAAACAAGGAGGCTGTAGCAAGAGTTTTGGACTGCATACAAGGAAAAAGCAATGGCTGGAGGTATTTTTTTTTAATGCTTCCGTTGTGATTTTGTTATGCATATTGTTTTTGGCATGATAGAATCGAATTTTATAGTCCACAAGTACGTCTTTACATGGAACCAAGGTGGGGATCGTTGAGAATATTAGTTCAATATTAAGCCTGTAAATTTCAGCGTTGCTTTAAGATACTGAAGATTGATGGTGTTAAACCTTGATGGGCTAGTCCGTCTTTACATGGAAGCAAGGTGGGGATTGTTGAGAATATTAGTTCAATATTAAGCCCAATAGTGGCCCAAAAATCAGAAAGCCCAAATTTGTATGCATGTTAGAAGTTAGATAATAAGCAGTAGAGTAAATAGCTAGCTGGCAGTGTATGATTAGTTGTTCAAAGCTATAAATGCTGTTAGCATAACAGAGTTGAAGAGAGTAAGAGGGAAAGGAAAAATAGAAGGGCATAGAGATAGAGAGAGATTGGTGTATTGAGAGATCTCTTGTAAAAGTTCTCTGAGAATTTTCTGTAAAGCTTTCTTGTGTTGTAACTGGATTAATTGAGTTGAATAAAGAAGAATTCAAGATTCAGCAAGGGTGTACGTCGTATATTGGCTGTGTATTAGTTTTTTCTTTAAAAGCTATTCTCTATGTTCTGCACATGTGTGTGCGTGTGTGTATATATATATTTGTATATAGCTTAATTTAGATTAATTCTTTACCTGACATCCCCCAATCAAGTAAGGGTTTCCTCGAAATCCACTTCCGCAATGACAAAATAATTCGGACTGTGGAAACAACAAAGAGGGTGTCAAAGTCTGATAGTGATAGCAATTGAGATTTTTCCCTTCTGTCGTATTTGTTTTAACGTCGTATAAAGAATAATTCAAGATCCAGTTTAGGCTGACCGGGGCGTAGCCCAAATTACGGGTTTCTATCAACGTCTCCGTGTGATTACGAGAACACCAATAGTTATTGTCTATCAAGAATGCAAATTCGCACTCGTCAATGTTGTCTTCCTCGTCACCACCTTGAAACGAGATTTCGAAGGCATTGAGAATTGAGGAAAACTGAGGCTTCGCAACAGTTTTTGCCGTTTTCGCAAAGATAAGTTCTTGCCGTACTGTTGCTCTCACTTGAGCAGGTGGACGCGCACCCCACTTGGGAGAATACGTTGCCCGAACTCGTATCGATCTTCGCAAGGACTCAGCAGCTCGAAGCGATGAATTTGTTGGATCCGGTGAAGATAGAGAAGGGGCTTCCTGTTAGATTCACTGCCTTGTTTAGGGTTTCCTTGCCTGCGCATTTGAAGAAACTTGCCGGGCATTTAACCTGAAGCTGCTGCGTGTGGCCCTCACTCATAGAAATACTCAAAACCTCTAGTTGAGTGTGTTTGAGAAAAGTCCTGTGGTGATTAGGACTAGACTTGTCACAGATGATTTCGAACCATTTGTCGACGGAACAACCAGAGCCGCTGCCGAAAGGGAATGGGACAATGACGTCCCCGCATTGTCTTTCGCAGCCAGGCTTGGCGACCGGTGGAGAAGCCGATGCTTTCGATGATAAAACTCTGCCCATGCTTGAAATTATGATAGCTACAATCAACTCTAGGAGTGCCATTCTTGGTCTTCTTTTGATAATGTTGATCACTCTCAATGAAATGTTCAGCAGTTAGTTTTATGGGGATGTAGAGAATGTGATGAAGACGCAAGGGCAAGGGCTTTTTACGAGAGAAATAAGTTTGAGTTTAAGCTATGGGATGAGGTACTAGCCGAATTTTTTGAATATTCTAGTATATTTTACTAGACAAATTAGTTTGAATTCAGGCTGTATATGAGATGAGGATGTAAATTTACACTAGAGAGCAGAAAGCTTCTGTCACTCTTTAATCATAATCCTATGTTTTTGTTTTTGTTTTTTTGAGGGAGCATTCCAATATATTTTAGGTAATAAAATAATAAAAAACTTCGTTCAAAACGTTTCTAAATGTAAATAATTATTTAGGTAGATTAGAGCATAGAATAAATAAATGGGCATAACTTGTAGAGATATGCATGTTTTGGAAAATCATAAAAGAGTACGGTTAAGTGAGAACGGATAATATCTATGTTGATTGTAGTAATAAATAGAACCATTATAAATAGTTGCGATGGAAAATATGACTGTTTGGTATTGTTTTCAAAATAGATGAAAATATTTTTGTTTTGAAAAATGAAAATTTTTTGAAAATTATGGTGAAAGTGTTTTTAAAATTTTTGTCTCAAATAGCATGCGAAAATATTTCTAAAAATTTTGGGAACAAAAACAAGTGGGGCCATTACATCCTGAAATAGGTAATTTTAGTTTGATGATGATCACATCGAGAGAGAGAGAGAGAGAGAGAGAGAGAGAAAGAGTTAGTCAGCTCCATGGCTAGTGTGTTCACATGCATATCCGTCGAAGTTCTACTCGACAAGCGTCCTTATAATACTACAAAACTTCACCAAAGAAATAACATCACCATGCCTTCGTGTCTATAAGAGAGGGTTTTATAACATTAGCTGTACTTTGTTTCTGTTTGTTACCATTAATTCTAAACTTTTTATCTGATATATATTTCTTTTCTTTTTGTTTCAGCTCAACGAAACAAGAAAATTAATATTGCGACACTACGTAACAGTTAATTCCTTTAAGTCCAATATGTTTTTTGGTTTTCTTCCCTTCTTAAATTCGGGTTTAAGCCCGACTCTTTATATGTCTAAATTTCTCTAGTATGTCAGTGAACACATGCCTATATTGCAACTTGCAGCAGCTTTTCTGGAGGTTTCTAAAAGCAGATAAATTTTTTGAAAAATAAACAACAACTTCTTGAAGCTTCTATGGAGGGTGGCTTCTAAGAAAAACGTGAATAATATGCTAGATTAATCTAGTCGGTGATGATTCTTACAAAACTTTTCCCCAGTACGAACTCTAATCAATGTTCTTTTGTTCATGCTAAATAGCCCCCTTAATTTTTGGAACTTAAGAATCAGCCCTTTTGTAAGTAAGTTTGTTAGTCGACCATCCTTTTTGACGTGATGTATCTCTAGCTCTTGTTGTAATACTTTTTCTCTGAGGAAGTGACAGTGTGCCTCCATATGCTTTGTTCTTACATGGAACACTGAATTTTCTACTAGACAAATCGCAGACAAAGTGTCACAAAATAGTTGCACTGGAGAATCAATTACTTGCTCTCTTGAGCTGCCACAGCTCCTGCTCAGTATTCCACCTCTGTGGTGGATAGTGATGCTATCGGTTGTCTCTTGCTACTCCAAGAAATAGTTCTTGAGCCAAGCTTAAACACATACCTTGTAGTTGATCATCATGCATCATGATCTCTAGCATAATTAGTGTCGCAATAGCCAACCAACTTGTTGTAGTCAGTTTTGTCATACACAAGTACATAGTCGATAGTGACTTTAAAATGTATCTCAAGATTCGTCGCACCGCCTCTAGATGGGACTTCTTTGGACTTTGCATGTATTGGCTCACCACATTGA
Source organism: Artocarpus hirsutus (assembly GCA_946598075.1). Taxonomy (NCBI): domain Eukaryota; kingdom Viridiplantae; phylum Streptophyta; class Magnoliopsida; order Rosales; family Moraceae; genus Artocarpus; species Artocarpus hirsutus. Next base: position 29,965 of record CAMOHE010043043.1, read on the forward strand.
CTGCATAGGTAATGTCAAGTTAGGTCAATTTTAGATAAATTAGACTTCCAAATAACTGTCAATACGTAGTCGCATCTTCCAAGTCATTTCCTTAATGTGCGCAAAGCTTGATGTTTGTCAATAGGGGCACGATAAAAAATGTCTAGAATTAAATTTTTTGTTTTGTAAAAATCTCACCAACTTGCTCCACTATCTTCTATTGTAGCTTATCCCTGATCTTTTTGGAATTGGGTAGCTCCTCCTTTTGTGAGGACCCATATGATGATGCTTCATCAAACACCATATTTCATGATGTGTACCAATGATCACTAATGGGATCACGACATCTCCACCCTTTTCTCTAGCTCTTGTATCCTACAAAGATATATCATACTGCTTTCTTATCAAACTTAGTGCACAAATGGATCGGCACGAATACATAACATGCACAACCAAAGACTCAAAAGTGGCTAAATGTAGGCTTTATTCCCCACAGTTTCTCAAAGGGTGAGATGAACCTAAGCCTTGGTTGGGGAAGCATGTTGATGACATGGGCTATAGTCTTTACATTCTCGGCCCAAAATCTTCTTAGTATATCCTTTGCATGTAACATGCTTCGCCAAGTCTCTACAAGATGTCGATTCTTTCTCTCAGCTACTCCATTTTGTTCTGGTGTTTTTCCGCACTTGAACTAGTGACATATATTGCAACTCTATAGAAATTGAGAGAACTCATCTGAAGTGTATTCCCCACCATTGTCTATGTGTAAGCACTGAATCTTCCTACCGACTTCTCCTTCTGTTATGTCTTTGAACTCCTTGAATTTTTTAAAAGCATTGGATTTTTCTTTCATAAAAAACCAACAAGTACCTCAAAAAGTCATCGTAAGATTGTTCATGTAGCGCATTCTGCCAATTGATGGTTGCTTGACGCATCTGAACACATCAAATTTGTGCACAAGCTCTAATGGCACCTTTGCTCCAAACTTCAACTCCTTATATGGAAGTTGGTGTGCCTTATCATATTGGCATCCCAAACAAATAGTGTTAGCTCTAACTTCAAGTTGAGGAAGACCCTTAAGCATTTCCTTATTTGTCATTATATTTAACTTATGGTAACCAACGTGTCCCAACCTTGCGTCTCACAAATCCACAGTCTCATTCTATCAAGTCTTATCTACATAAGTAGATTTGGTTGATATATGTAGAATGACTCTAGTTGTTGCCCCTCTATCATAGGTGTACCAGAAATTGTAACGCTCCGGAATTTATTTAAGTGTTATTAGAATATAAAATGGTGAATTAGTATGCCATAATGAATATTTTAAACTTAATTTGATCATTTTATGAAATTTCTAAGTTTATGAAATTTTTGATTATTTTAATGATTTTTAATTACTCTTAATTATTTTTAATTGTTATTTTAAATACTGAAAACAAAACAATTTATCAAATTACCAACACGTCCCACTTTGGAAAACCACGTGCGAAACGTGCTATTTTTTAAAACAGCCTTCCATTTTCTTTATAAAATCTCTCACTCTCTCTTTCTCTCATTCTCACTCACACTTTATCTCCTCTCTCTCTCGCTCATCACACTCTCGGTTTCTCACTCTCTCTCATTTTCTCTCAAAAATTTTGAAACAAAATTCCATTTCCAGCTTCAGGTTAACAGATTGAAGGTTCGGGAACTTGATTTGACGATTCGAAGCGTTGATTCGAGGTTAGTTTCAAATTTTTTAAACTTTTTCAATTTTTCAAATTTTCTTGCATTCCAAAATCTAAGCTTTTCTAAGCTTAGAAAACCTTCAATCTAGGTTAGATGAACTTAGAATAACTAGAATACAAGCTTCATTTCATCAAAAACAGATTTAAATCAAGATTTTTTATTTTTCTCTATTTTTCTCTATTTTCAGATTTTTCTAAAAATTTTGTTTAAAACTTGTTTTAAAGCATTAAAAAGTAATCTACTATGTTTGTCTATCAATTATGATCATTACCCATGCCTGAGAATTGAGAAAACATGTTAGAATTTAAGATTTTGGCTCGGGGAGGGAGATCCGTGCCTGAAAAATTCTAGAATTTTTTTAGATCGATAGGTCAAACTTTGTGTTCGCCAGGCTGGATTCATGTGTTCGGCAGGCCGAATTCATCCGACCGGCAGGCCGAATCTAAAAAAGTTTGGCTGACCAGACTTGCTTTTTCGGCAAGCCGAATTATGCAATTCGGCCGGCCAAACCAAGGGGACCGGCAGGCCGACTGGGCATGGTGAAATTTTGTGATTTTTCACCCTTTTTTATCGTTTTGAACCCTGATTGAAATTTTAACTTTGTAAAATGATTTTATAAACCTAAACGGCACACTAGGACACCATGAGATAATTTAGTAACATAGGATATCTCAAGTTAGTCACTGATAAGCTAAGTTGTTATACATTTAAGGTTGTACGTGGATCCATGGAGCTAACGTAAAGCGGACTGGGATTACAGTATGGAACACCGACACAAGTATCGAGGTAGGACTTCTACCCTTTTTCTTTGGTAACCCGATTAAAAATGATTTTTGACCAAAAAGGGATTTTTATCAAATGTTTTCAATAACTGATTGAAAGAGGATTTTATTGAATGTTTTTACAAACAGTAGATTGAGGTAGACTTCATAATAAACCTCATAATGAATGTACATGATTATAGTTGGTAAAAAGAGATTTTAATAATCATAGAAAGATATATATAATTATGTTTAAGGCATGATGCCATATCAGAGATCGGGTCATGTAGTGCGCGACCTTGGGGCAGGTCCCAAAACCCAGCTGGGCCACTATGGTGGTGATTTACATATGGTTTGTCTAGGAAAAGAAAATGATATTCTTCTAGTTGACCTATTTAAACTATTTTGGTAAGGAAAGCTTTTATTAAATTTTCATCTATTTATTTGTTTGTTCTTGTTCATTTTCTAAAGATTTATTTGATTAATGAAATTTCTTTTAAAGTTAAATATTTTCAAATTATAGTCCTACTGAGCCTTTCACTCACGTTTTATTTGTTTTAAAATCTTACCCCTTAGGTGGATATCAGCTTAGGATCGGAGAAGAGTCTGTTGATCAGACTTGCGACTTGTATAAGATTTGGGTAGGTTGTATTACAACAATTCAAGGCATGTAAAATCTTAACTTACTCTTTTATTTTGGACTGCGGTTGTATTGTAATATTGTCAATACTGTGTGTGTGCACAAGAGGTGGGTCAGTAGGATCCATTCTCGCCTCACCTTCTATTTTATTATTACATATTATTTTATTATCTCCTTATCGCTTATTTTATTCTATTATTTTATTTGTACGAGTATTATAACAGCTCGCTTTAAATGAACAATTTTAAAATTATCACATTTTTATTTATAAATTTAATTCTAAAACCCAGTTTTTAACTAAATCTCTATTTAATTAACTCAATTAATGCACCACATCACCTCTTGTACTCCGGGGCGTGACAGAAATCTTGACATCTTGATAAACATTGACATCACATGGGCTGAAGAAAACATAGTGACCCGATGATGTCAACTGATTCTTCATACTTGGTGTGTGATAGACATATTAAAGCAGCACTTGATTGGAACTGAAATATGGCATAATGGTTGTCTTGTCAATATAAGCAATTGGCAACTGTGAATTGTTGGTTGTCACCACCACATAGCCTCCCTTGTACTCTATCATGTTTCATAACTTATCTTTATCACCAGTCATATGGTTTGAGCATCTCAAGTTGACAATCCAATCATCATTTTGTATTCAATCCATCGAGGAACAGTTGCTGTGAGAGCTAACTCTTCTTCTTCAATGGCTATGGAAACTTTAGCATCCCACTCATTTTTGTTATTTTTCTCAGAGTTTAAAGTTGTTGCATTGCTTTGGATTGATTTTTTTTCTTGGACCAAAAATTTTTGGCAATATGGCCTACCTTCCTATAGTTGTAGCATCAAAAGTTCTTCCACTTGTTTTGCTTGGATTGAATATCTTTGCCATTGTTCTTCTAAGCTCCCACTGATTGAGACCCTCCTTGATGATCACTTGATTTGTCATCATATCTTTTTGGCATTTCGGAGTAGTTGGCTTGGATTGACCTTTATTCTTGTTACTAAATAATGCTTTTTTCTCCTCTTTTTGTGAGCCTTTACTTAATTATTTAGCCATTGCTTCTTAGTTTGCTAATAAATTTTAAAAATCTATTAGAGACAATTGAGTAGGTCAATCTTGTATTGCAGCAACAAAGCTTCTAAACTTCAGTCTCAGTCTATGGATAACTATCCTTCTTTCCTAGACTTTGAAATACTAGTCGTAAAATCTAATTTGAAGATTTCACAACAAAGAGACATTATCTTATGGAAGTATTCATTGATTGTCTTCTTTGTTGTGAAACTGATTGCAGTTCTCCAAAAGTTGAAGCCTTGTATTGTTCCCCCATGAAAAGAGTGCTTTAAAAATATCCCAGGTTGCTTTCAGTGTCTTTGCCCTCTATATATGCTTTAGCAGCTCTTCCTCGACTATGGTCTTGTAACACCCTGAAACGAGGGTTAGTAGATAAGTGCAATTAAGAACAAATAAATTTGAATGATTAATTTAAGACAAAAATGTGGACTCTATTAAAAGAATTATATACTTTTATCCTCCAGAGTCTCAAAAACATAATAATTATATGTTAGTCTTATAAATATTGTTTTTCTTAAAAGTATGACTCTGGACAATATCGAATTATATAGTTTTTACATATGGCATCTTATTATTGAGAATTAAAGAATTATTAAACAAGAAGACAGACCGTCTTGAATCTCAAGCCTTCATACGGCTACCATTAACAAACAACATTACTAACTGCTATCTCTAAAGGAGGAAATCATCTAAAATAGGGGACGAGTCAAATGCCTAGTAAGGGAAATGGGGATGGTGACAATAAAATAGTAAAAAGTTCCAAGAACATAAAGTTTGATATTTATGAAATCACAAATCATAACCCAATGCAAATACCCTAAGTAACAAAAAAAAAAAAAAAAAAAGAGAAAGAAATATCAAGCCTCAACATATATAACCCAATGTAGTATGAAAACAATAATAAAGCATTTTCAAAATCCTTCCAAAATACTATGTCATTTCAAGCACAACTCAAAAATAATCCAAAAGCTAAACATAACATAATTTATGAAAAATAAGCTTTGGAAGGTTCTTAAATATACATAAATTATATATATACACACATACTCCAAAACTTTATCCAAAATCTCAATATCAGTGAAATACCAATTTTCAAACCGAATGGTGAAATCTCAATAACATGTTTAAAAAATAAGAAAATGCTAAGTAGTGATAAACAATAAGGTATCCAAATGATGAACATGCTTCAATGAGGCCTCATGTTTTTAAGCCAAAGGAGAACTCGTAAAACATGGCAAAAAAGAAAACTATAAGTCTCTAGAAATCCAAAGTACAATATCATGAAACCATGTTGAAAATTAATAAACGAAGGTACTCTATAGTCAAAGATAAACAATCATGTCAATAAGACCATATGCTTAATGTCGAAAAACATAAAACCAGAAAGTTTCTAAGTAAAGCTTCACATGCGCTGAACTTAGACTACAAAATCCTAAACAAGGCGATTCCAAGTGCTACATGTCACTTTTAACATATTCTAAGAGGTTGTGTGGTTGGTTTCAATGCATGCCTCATATATATATATAAAATAATAATAGTTTCAGTTTATGGTTTTACCAATCTTTAAGAAACACAGGTTTGACGCCTATTATAAGAATATTCATAAAATAGTCTACGTACCACCAAAAAGCACAAAATCAGTGCCTAAACAAATCTAAGATCTAGAGCTTTCCAAGGGGGTATATATGCTTGATTTTGGGTTTACTACAATCTCAAAAAATAGATATGAATTTGGTTATCCTATTAGTTTTTTTGCAAAATTTCTGAGATTTGCCTAAACTTCAAAATTGCGTAACTTAGGCTATGAGTGTCCAATTAAGGCAATCTTTTATGACTACGTGAAGCTTAAGATACATATTTTATGGTTTTAAAAGATTCAAGCCTAAAACTTTAAGAGAAGATAAATTTTTTTATTTTAATATGGGTAGCCTAGATGTTCACATAAATCTCATTTTTTTAATTCCAAAATGTCAAGTCTTAGTTGACACTCCTAATAAGCCTTCTTTTTTAATATATGTGTGTGTGTGTGTGTGTATAATTTACTCATTCTCTTACATGAATTTTTCCTTTCTTATAATTCCTATAATTTGTACTTAATGCTCAGGCTTAACTTCAAATTAAGGTGAGAAAAGGTAAGACTAGCACTCATGTCTATATAATTAATATCAACTTCTTACCATCTAATCTTTATGGTGGCAAGGATTCCATTTAACGCTGTATTGTGTACTGTGTTGGATACTGGACTGGGCTAAAAATTTTAGATTTAGTAGCCTACATGATGATTGAAGTAACCATTCAGGTTACCATATGGCGAACATGGTAACCTAGGGGGGCCCTAATAATAATAATAATAATAATAATTATAACTAAAATATATTCAAATTTTTTTGTCAAAAATCTAAGGGGGGGGGGGGGGGGGGGCGGCATGGCCCCCCCAGCCCCCCGCCCACCCC
>CAMOHE010043043.1:36623-49067 GCA_946598075.1 Artocarpus hirsutus
GGCCCCCGCGGCAGGGCCCCCCTAGCCCCCTTCCCTCCACCCCTGACCGTCTTCTAATTACATGAAAAACCTACACACAACCATTATAACCTCTAAGGATTTATAACCACCAAACTTAATTAATAAAACAATGATAAAACCCAAAAGTAATTAAACATTAATAAATTCATATTTTAACCGCATAATCTCATGACAACATAATAATATATAGAAAAACTTAAGTGCCAATTTTTAAAAATTTCAATTTAAGCATAGGAGAATTATCAAGATCATATAATTTATATAAATAAAATGATCATAAACTTTGAAAACCATGGCTTTGATACCAATTATTGGAAAATGAGTAGCAGTGGAATTTTAAAACTTTTTTGATAAAAGTTTTTCCATAGAACGAGTTAGATATGTTATATATCATAAATTACTCATAGACCTCCATACCTTAGTAAATCAGTAACCACACTTCTGGGAAAATTGCTACATGAGAATTGTGTCTAAAAGAATATCAACCAAATAGTCTTCTTTGTTATTTTCTTTTCCATGATCAAAATGTGAGTAAGGACACATAGTTCGATTATCCTCTTGGTAACATTTCTTTTTCTAACCACAAGAGAAAACCAAGAATTATTGTTTTTAATGTTGAACAATAACCCTATGTGAGTTTCAGAGTTTCTCTCTCTAGAATACTCACTCTAAATGTCTTAAGTGATCTCTATGATCTAATTAATAATAGGAATGAGCCTCCTCATTATATTGGCTAGTAAGGCATCAATTCTACTCAAATAGGGTTTTTGAATTTGCAAGTATACAATAAATCCATATCAAAACATGTAACTTTAGTCACAGTCATTGGTTAGCTGGTCCCCATAACTGACCTACGAATTTGACATGTTCCAACTGTTTAAACCTACTCACTAGCCTACCAGTCCTGCTTAATTTGGAATGCTCTCCATTTTATTTAATGTAGGTGATGTGTAATTTTACAAGTATATGAATTGCAATAAGTAATAAAGTGATGAGCGAGTATCATTCCTATGAGGATTGTGTTTAATTAGTTAAGTACCGAAATTGGTTATCTCTAAAATTATTTGAACAACTAAAAGTAAAATTAAAAAAATAAAACAGAGCATAAAATAAAATAAGCTACTCAAATAAATGAAAAACTAGCGCATTTGTTTTCATTAAACTAATCTAATTTAACTCATTATTCTGACCAACGTTGCCTATTAATCATGTGTTAGAACGAGAAACCATAAAGTATTTAGTATTCTTTTTGAGGATGATATTAAACATATCTCTAGCATGTAAACTCGTTATCACTCGATGTGAATTCCACTACCCTAAAAACTCATTACAATCCATGGCTCTCTTAAATGTTCACACAAGCCATACTACTATTGCACAATGTCGCATGCACCTTATAGTTAATTTTAGGAGAAGGTATTTCTAAAAATCTCCTTCTGGGGTTTAATCTAGGTCTCCAAAACAATCAATTGGTGATCAAACAATTAAAAGCAATAAGAACAGTAAAATCAATAACAACCATGAATAACAAACTTCTAAAGAAAATAAATTCTTTGAAAGCAAAAATAAATAAACATAGATTACCATAGAAATGGTAATTTTACAACCCTAAAAAAACACAAATCAAGAGTTCAACATCTCGAATAAAAAAAATGCAAAGATAAGAAAATTGGAAAGAAAATCCATGTGGAGGTGTCATAATTCTCTGAGCTTGACTCTTTAATCTTCAATCTCTTCTTCTTGATCTTCAATTTGTCTTCTCTCTTGAAATTATTAAAAACTAAAACAAAAATAAAATGAAAATTCGCTATGTAATTCTCCCCAACTCTCTAATTTGGGGGATTAGACCTCCCCTAAAGTAACCTAAAAAGGTCCTATTTATAAGTATTGAGCAAAGTGAGTAACTTGAGAAAAATTTAGAATTTTAAAGGTAAAATTGGGGTTGAATAGATGTTCAAAGGTAAAATTGTCATGACAATACCTTAGTCTCTCATGAGTGTGGCATACTATGTAACAATTTAATGTGTCACGGCTTAATTTCCAACAAGGGATTATATGGCATGGGGCATAATAACTTCCACTTAGAGATTTTGAATTACTTGGGTGAAGGATGAGGGAGTAACGTCCTACAACCTATAAGCCCGAGGTCAAAGATCCTTCCTTTAAAAAAAATCATTAGCTAGCTAAAAGGAGGCAATATTTGTGTCAAACATGCGACTGAAGATGCTTTATGTTAGGATAGCTCCTCGAAGAAAAAAATATTTATTTGTAATTAAAGGCATTTTAGATTAAATTCATAAATAACAATACAGAAATTTCATACATTGATAATGGCCTTTATATTGTTTTCATTATAATAAATAAGTATTTAAGCAAATATGTGATTTGTGACTATTGCAATCAAATCTTGGTATTGGGCATATATTGAGTTTATATACGGGAACCAAATCTATACATTGGGTATAGATTGAGTTTATATGCGGTATAGATGCCATTTCAAGATCAATAGTATAAATTATCTAATCTACAGTCTATGTATTTGTAATGTTCAAGGAAAATTCATTATTAAATCCAGTTTTTATTTGGATTTAATTAATGAATTTATCCTTATAAATCATATTTTTTGTAAATTACGATAATGCATATATGAACAATATTAATAGGAAATTTGATTGTGAATTTTATGCAATTTTGGATATTGACAAATTCAAATTTTGTGAGCTTAAATGCTAAAAAATTTGTGGCTAATATCCTTAAAATGAATTTTATATCACAATTAATCATAGTGTTGTGATATAAATTAATAAATGATTAAAGCATTAGACAAAGTAGAAAAGCATGCTATAACACGAAATAGTGTTAAAAGGAGTATGATGTAATGTAAGCACACCGCTTAAGTAAAACGCAGATAAATGAAATACTGTGTTTGGGTTTCAAAAGTGAACCAAAGAGTAAGTTAGAATATTTTAGATAGCTTAAGTACATATTCTTCAGTTTTACCCTAACAATATGAGAAAAATATTGTACGGTATAAAATTACACTGTGTAAAGTGGTGAGACCCACCAAAGGGACACTTGTAGCGCTGAGATTAGGCCACCACACCCCTAGATGTGGCCTAATCTCTAATTACCAATCTAGCCCTAGTCATGGTTAAGGGGGGTGAGTTACCTAGTTTTAAAGAAAAAATCTAAGTAAAGAAACTTTGATTAATGCTTAATATGAACAAAATTCTTTTCATTTCTTCTCCTCCATATTTGGTAGACCCCATGCTCTACTCTCTCAAAATAAATTCTTCATAAAAACACCCTCCAAGCAAAGTTTTAAATCAAGACCAAGAGCAAAGTTCAAGGTTTTTCAAACTTTCAACGTAAAAACTAATCTTTTCCTAAATTTTTTTTAGGGTTTTTCTTTGGGATTGAAGGGGGATTTGATAAGGGTTTTTCTTGTCAAGGATCATGCCTAGGAAGGTTGACAAAATCAAGGGTATTGAAGGTGCACAAGCTCACCCCTTTTCTATGGTAAAAGCCTAGCCTCCTAATTCTAAGTTTATGGTTGTTTTGTTTTGTTTTGTTTTGTTTTTTTTTCAAGTGAGGCATGTAATTATTTAAGTTAGCTTATGGTATGTTTACATAATTTTAAGGTATGTGATGGTGATGAGTAGAATAATTAGGGACTGTATGCTTTGGATTTAATTTGGTTTTGAAATTGAGTAAAATTGCAAACTTTGAGAAATTTCTTAAAGGAATGAAATTTGGCATATTCAAACATAATTATTTGCTAAAGAGGTTTTGGAACCCGCTCTAAACTATGGGGTGCCTAGTGTTAAAAAATTGATTTTTGTGAAAATTAACAAAGGATTAAATTGAAAAGATTTACATAAACTCGATAGTTTTGAAAAGTGGAAGAAAACTCCACTGTACAGTGCGAATTTTAGAAAAGTTAAAACACAAAAATTGTATATCGTGATGAAACTATTAAGAATCATAGACGGTTGATCAAAATTCACAACGGTTTATGAAATATGAATTTTACAATTTTTTATCACAAAATTTCAATAAAAGTAAAAGGACAAAAACATTTTTAAACAAAAGGAATTTGGGTAAGAGACTTTGGAAGAATTTAAACCTTGGTAAAAATTGAGGCTAACAGTATAGAAAGATCATTTTGGTCTCAAGGGCAAAATCATCAATATTTTTAATATCCGAGATAAAATTGTAAAGTTTTGCTACGTTTGGTTTTATTGGAAAATAAGAGAACCAATATCTTCAATTTTTGTCCTACTACCAATAAGCAATATTTTGTATTAAGTTAGCAAAAATTGGGCCTAAGAAGTTTAAAAAGGCCCGTCGAGGGCAAAAATGTTATTTTTTACAAAATAGCCCAAACGGACCACATAATGCCCGATATAGGGAAAAAAAACAATGTCTTTAGCAAAGAATTCTTTTTCCCCTTTGTAAGTGACAATAAGAAATCGTGAACTAAGAGGAATGGAATCCATAGTGATTAGGTTTATGAACTAAGCAAAATAACCCGACTTAGCAATTAACATATACACTTTGTCGACATATGGATTAATAGTAGTAAGTTAGCATATGACCATAAATTGTCCATACAAGGCACTTGGATGGCAGTGGAGAACTGGAAGTTGGGTTAACGCTATAGCATACCTAAGTAAGTTCGAACCCCACCTACAGTATAGGATAGAGGGTTTTTGGAAAAGTGTATATATATATATACACATACACAAATGTATTTATGTATTTAATACATTCAAAAAAATGTATATGATGTGCACTTATTATAAGTAAAAAAAAATCATCATGCATGATATTATAACTTAAATTAACATATTGGTAATTGAATCACCGTACAAAGAGTAAAGTATCATACTAGCTCCTGACTCAAAAGGAGTTCTAAGTTATGTTTTGGTTTCAATGTTATGATGACCCATAATACTTGGGCTCTAGTTAAGATCGAAATATGAAAAGAATAATGAATGTCTAAAACCAAGCATAAATGGATCATGCACACATATAGGTTATAAATGTATGCTCACCTAGTTATTTTATGCTGTAGATAATTTAGCTAAAAGGTCAAAATAAATTCACTGATGAGCTGGCACTGATACATGTGCAATGTGTAGACAAGAGTATGGATACTGCGACTAAAATGTTTTTGTTCTGTGTGTATATTAAATAAAGTTGGAACTTGTTGTAAAGTAAGTACTAAATATAAAGTATAATGTGGAACAAGTAAGACAAAACTCTTTTAAGAAATGTTATGTTAAGAATATATATATATTTATATATAGAGGGAGAGAGAGAGAAATGAGGTTGTATATGTATATGTGTATTATTATTTTATTGTAAAAAAATATATTCTTGGATTTTTATAGCTAAGTAAGAAAAGTGCTAAGGAATGGCCCAAAAGATTATGGGTCATCATAGTTGGTATCAAAGTGGGTATCCTGCCATTCTACTACACATTGCCACATGTCCATCTGCCATAGCTTAAATAAGATAGTTCAATTTTAAGTATAAAAATATTAGAATATTTTCCTATACGGGAATATGATACTAACCAAGATAAATATAGTTAATGGCGGCACCACCTAACGATTGCCATAAGGATACGGATCGAAGAGCTAATATAGCTTTTTACGATATGATACCACCTTGTTATTATGGCAGTGACAACCTATGATATTGACCGAATGGTTCCATGCCATGGAAGTAATCTTGGCTTCATGTCACACCCCACCTCATCTGCTAGTCCTACTAGCTCAAGACGATTATAAGGAGAGGCACTAGCATGGTGGATATAGATAGGCCCAAAGGAGCAGCGTCATGACTAGTAAGGTTTCAAAGGACAGATTTCTAGAGAATTTGCAAACGACATATCGGTTCAAGTTAATCCATTTATTTAGGTAGACTAGCGCTATTGACTTTATATACGCGTAGAGGTGATATGGGGAAGATACATGGGTGAACCAGTGGATCATTATCTTATGAGATTTATCGTACTATGTTACCAATGATCCCATCTGAGACACCTCAATGACGTGTCTATGACCTTATATGGCGAGATCTTCCCGATGAAGTACAACACCAGATTCAATATCCTTAAGATTTTCCTAGTCTAGATGATTTTATTATGGAAATACTATATATGGAACAAAATGTGGTAGCACCACTTGAAGATCCCCTTATGAATGAGGATAAGAACGATGAGGAGGAGCCCGATTATATCCCTAGACCACTTGAGCCTGTCCATGCCAGTGACGACCAGCTTACTTACTCTAGTGATGAGGAAGAGGAAGACCCAAAAATGGATATAGTAAATAGTGATATGTCAGACGTCGATTTTGACTAGGAAAGATGGACCTTTGATGTTAAAATTATATGTAACTATGTGGCTAGAAAAATTTTGACTTTACTAACCTTGTATAATTATATATGTGTACCTCAGGTAAGCAGTGTCCTTCTCGATAGTAGTGTTTATGTTAGTCTATAAAGATGACTGCTCTCGGAAATGATGTAAAAGTTTATGTAAGAAAGTTAATTAAGTGTAGTATGCTAGCCACATATGAAATGTTTAGATGATAAAAGGTGTAAAAAGTGAATGTAATGAAATGTTAAGTTTATGTTATTGTTTATATTTCTATGGACTTATGTTACTTGAGAAAAATTTTGATGAACTTTATTAAGTCAGTGATATATGTTGACGTAATAATATAATTTTACGATAGGACTTTAACCATCATCAATGGCTGAAGCACCTAGAGGACCTACAAATCCAGACCTAATAACTTTAATCACTAAGTTACAACAAAGGCTCCAAGCTCAGGAGCAAGAAATGCAAGGGCTACGTGAGCAATTGGCTCACTAAAACCCTATACACCTAGCACGCGTGGACTTTCCACCTTTAGTACCGTTGACATTGCAAGCAAAACCAACGGCCCTAATAGCCCCTATAGTTCCTGTCACTGATTTTTATGTGAGATTTTGGCAAATGAAGGTCCCAAAATTCGATGGTTCAACAGACCTGCTTGATCTAATGGTTGGCTCATTGGCATAGTGTGAGTTTTAAAGTTTATGGGACTTAATGATCATGAAAAGGTTTTATGTGCTTCATGTTCTCTCACTAAAGATGCAAAAAGATGGTGGGAATCAGTGGAATGAAGGAGGAATGTAGATGACATGACCTAGTTAGAATTCGTTGAGGAGTTTAGAAGAGCTTATTTTAATGTTGAAACAATGGCAGCATAGCAAATGTGAATTTTGGCTAGAAAAAGTTAATTTCCTAAGACATGTGGTATCACAAGATGGATTTTCTATCGATCCTTCTAAAGTAGAAGCAGTAAACAAGTAGCCTACATCGAGAAATGTTATTGAGATCAGGAGTTTTCTAGGTCTAGCAGGCTACTATCGACGTTTTGTTGAGGGATTTCCTAGACTAGTAGCACTGTTCATAGCCCTTACTCAGAAAGCAACAAAATATGAATGGACTAAGAAGTGTAAAGAAAGTTTTTAAGAATTGAAGAAAAGACTTACAAGTGCACCTAATGGACCATACCTGATCCAAACTTAGGGAAATTTGTGATCTATAGTGACGCGTCAAAAACAGGTTTGGGAGCTATACTCATGCAAAATGGAAAAGTGATCACATATGCATCTCAGCAACTAAAAGATCATAAAAGGAACTATCCAATGCACGACTTGGAGTTAGCATCGGTAGTATTCGCACTAAAGAACTAGCATAACTACTTATATGGGACTAAATGCAAAATTTTTATTGACCATTAAAACCTTAAGTATATTTTCACTCAAAAGGAACTTAACATGAGACAATGAATATTGCTTGAGTTGGTCAAAGATTATGACTGTGAAATCTTGTATCACCTTGGAAAAGCCAATCAAGTAGCTGACATGCTCAGCTGTAGAGCAATATCTTCTCTTGCAACAATACAACTATTATCAAACCCTCTTCAAAAAGGCCTAATAGAAGCTGGATTTGAGATGATCATAGGAAGATTAGCTGATTTGTCATTCCAACTAATTATCTTGGAGAATTTGAAGGAACAATAAGAAGCAGATTCTTTATTACTCAGGTATAGGAATGAAGCCTTCAAACACAAGGGAGTAAGGTTTAGCATATCAGAATATGGTATTCTCCGCTATAGAGGTAGGTTGTATATTCGAAATAAGGAAGATTCAAAAAGGCAAATATTAGAAAAAGCTCATGAAGCACTATACTCTATTCATCCGAGAGCTACCAAGATGTAGAAAGACCTAAAGGAGCATTATTAGTGACACGGAATGAAAAATGATGTCGTTCGGTTTGTCAGCAAATGTCTCACCTATCAAAAAGTAAAAGCTAAACATCAACAACCAACAAGAAAATTGCAAAAGATTGAAATTCCAAAATGAAAATGGGATCAAATAGCCATGGATCTTGTGACCAGATTACCCAAAACTATTGGAGGACATGATGCTATATGGGTAATTGTGGATAGATTAACCAAATCTACACACTTTTTTCCCATTAAACTTAGCAATTTTGTGGAATGGCTAGCTAAATTATACGTTGCTTAAATAGTCAAATACCATGGAGTTTCAAAATCTATTATTTCTAATCGTGATGGCTGATTCACCTCCAAGTTTTGGAAGAGCATTCATCAAGTAATAGGAACAAAGCTGAATTTCAGTATAGCTTTTCACCCTCAAATAAATGGTCAGTCTGAAAGGACTATTCAAACTCTAGAAGATATGTTGAGAGCCCATGTGCTAGACTTCAAAGGAGGATGGGATAAAAAGCTTCCACTGATTGAATACATTTACAACAATAGTTATCAAACCTCCATAGGTATGGCTCCATATGAAGCTCTTTACAAAAGGAGATGTAGATCACCTCTGCATTGGTATGAAACCAACGAAAAGGCATTATCGGCCACAAACTTTGTACAAAGAATGGAGGATGTAAAATTAATTTGTTAATGAATGGATACTACTCACAGTTATCAAAAGAGTTACGCTGATCGATGACAGAGGCCTTTAGAATTTCAAGTAGGAAACTTGGTCTTTTTGAAGGTAACACCAATGAAAGGGGTAATAAGGTTCTAGAAAAGGGAAAACATAGTCCAAGGTATATTGGACTGTTCAAAATTCTAGAAAGGGCGGGTAATGTTGCCTACAAATTAGCCTTACCTCCCAAAATGGCATCGGTACATAATGTATTTCATGTGTCAATGCTAAAAAAGTATGTACCTGATTCATCACTCGTACTTCAACATGAACCACTTGAGATACAGAAAAATTTATCTTATGATGAAAAACCAATTCAAATCCTAGCACGAGAAGAGAAGGAATTAAGGAACAAGATGATACCACTTGTCAAAGTTTTATTGCGCAATCAGGAAGTAGAGAAAGCAACTTGGGAATGAGAGGATAAGATGAGGAAAAACTACCCAGAGTTATTCTAATTTTTGAGGACAAAAATTTTTAAGGAGTGTAGATTGTAATGTTCAAGGAAAATTGATTATTAAATCTAGTATTTATCTAGATTTAATTAAAGAATTTATCCTTATAAATCATATTTTTTGTAAATTATGATAACGCATATATGAACAATATTAATAAGAAATTTGATTGTGAATTTTATGTAATTTTGGATATTGATAAATACAAATTTTTTGAGTTTAAATGCTCAAAAATTTGTTACTAATATCATTAAAATGAATTTTATATCATAATTAATCATAGTGTTAGGATATAAATTAATAAATGTAATGTATTAGATAAAGTAGAAAAGCATGCTATAACCCAAAATAGTATAAAAAGGAGTATGATGTAGTGTAAGTACACTGCTTAAGTAAAACACAGATAAATAAAAGATTGTATTTGGGTTTTGAAAGTGAACCAATGAGTAAGTTAGAACATTTTAGATAGCTTAAGAACATATTTCTCTAGTTTTACCCTAACAGTATGAAAAAAAAATGTTGTACGGTGTAAAATTGCACTATGTAAAGTGGTGGGACCCACCAAGGGGACATTTGAAGAGTTGAGATTAGGCCACCACACCCCAAGATGTGACCCAATCTCTAATTGCCAACCTAGCCCTTGTCATGATTAAGGGGGTGTGAGTCACCTAATTTTAAAAAAAATCTAAGTAAAGAAACTTTGATTAATGCTTAATATGAACAAAATTCTTTTCATTTCTTCTCCTCCATATTCGGAAGCCCCCAAGCTTTACTCTCTCAAAATAAATTCTTCATAAAAACACCCTTAAAGCAAAGTTTTAAATCAAGACCAAGAGCAAAGTTCAAGGTTTTTCAAACTTTCAAGGTAAAAGCTAATCTTTTCCTAAATTTTTTTTAGGCCTTTTCTTTGGAATTGAAGTGGGATTTGATAAGGGTTTTCTTGTCATGGATCATGCCTAGGAAGGTTGACAAAATCAAGGGTATTGAGGGTGCACAAGCTCACCACTTTTCTTTGGTAAAAGCCTAGCCTCCTCATTCTAAGTTTATGGTTGTTTTGTTTTGTTTTGTTTTTTTTCCAAGTGAGGCATGTAATTATTTAAGTTAGCTTATTGTCACGAGCTTACTTTTTCCAAAGATACTTGTGCGGCCTTAGCATAGTCTCGATGCTAAGTTAGCATAATTTACTCACGCTCTTGCCTAGAACACAAGAGAGAACAAGGAAAACTCTGAAAGGAATGTTGTATTAAGCTAAGAGAACTTTACAAGGCTTTGATTCTTAGAGTTCTTGGATTCTTGGATTCTTCTTGGATGGATTACAAATGAAGGGGTTGTCCCTATTTATAGGCATCCTTCTAATGAATGGACGGTCTAGATTGTATTGATCCGACGACTACTCTTTCCTATCTAGAATATTCTAGTAAAGTATGGAAGGTATTTACAAGTATGGAGTATTCTAGAGAATTCTACACTACTCTATAATGTCTCTAAGTGCTCCTAAAGTTCTAGAGAGTTCCAAGTAGTCTAGAGGCTTCCAGGACGTTTTAGGTTCTTCAGGATGCTTCTGGACTATGGTGGAACCTCCTGGGATGTTGTGAAACAGTGTAGATCATTCTAGATCTTTCTAGAATCTTCCTTGGGCAAATCTACTCTAAAAAATTCCTAAGAAAAGAAAAAAGCCTCTTTGTTGCTTGGCGGGGCCTGACATTATGGTATGTTTATATACTTTTAAGGTATGTGATGGTGATGAATAGAATAATTAGGGGTTGTATCCTTAGGATTTAGTTTGGTTTTGAAATTGAGTAAAATTGCAAACTTTGAGTAATTTCTTAAAGGAATGAAATTTGGCATAGACAAACATAATTATTTGCTAAGGAGGTTTTGGAACGTGCCCTAAAACAAGGGGTGCCTAGTGTTAAAAATAGATTTTTGTGAAACTTAACAAAGGACTAAATTGAAAAGATTTGCATAAACTCGACAGTTTTGAAACATGGCAGAAAAGTCCACTATGCAATGGAAATTTCAAAAAAGTTAAAACATAAAAGTTGTAGATCTCGACGAAACTGTTAAAAATCGTGAACGGTTTGTTAAAATTTGCAATGGTTTATGAAATATGATTTTACAATTTTTTATCACAAAATTTCAATAAAAGTATAAAGAAAAAAAACATTTTTAAACAAAAGGAATTTGGGTAAGAGACTTTGGAAGAATTTAACCATTGTAAAAAATTGAGGCTAACAGTATAAAAAGATCATTTTGGTCTCGAGGGTGAAATCGTCAATATTTTCAATATCCGGGATAAAATTGTAAAGTTTTGCTAAATTTGGTTTTTATTACAAAATAAGAGAACCAATTCTTGAATTTTTGTCCTGTTGTCAAAAAAAGCAATATTTTGTATTGAGTTAGCAAAAATCAAGTGCTAGTTTAAAAAGACCCATCGAGGGCAAAAACATCATTTTTTGTAAAACAGCCCAAATGAACCCCAAAACGCCCGAAATAGGAAAAAACAATGTCTTTTGTAAAGAATTCTTTTTCCCCTTTGTTAGTGATGATAAGAAATCATGAACTAAGAGGAATAGAATCCATAGTGATTGGGTTTATGAACCAAGCAATAACTCGACTTAGTAATTAACATATACATTTTGTCGACATATAGATTTATAGTAGTAAGTTAGCTAATGGCCATAAACTATCCATATACAGCACCTGGACGGTTAGTGGAGAACTGGAATTTAGGTTAATGCTATAGCATACCCAAGTAAGTTCAAACCCCACTTACAGGATAGGATAGAGGGTTCTAGAAAAGCATATATATATATATATATATATACATACAAATGTATTTATGTATTTAATACATTCAAAAAAAATGTGTATGATGTGCACTTTTTATAAGTAAATAAATCATCATGCATGATATGATAACCTAAATTATGGACTGGTAATT
>CAMOHE010043044.1:3347-34064 GCA_946598075.1 Artocarpus hirsutus
TTTTTTTTTTTTTTTTCATTTTAATGACCGGAGGTCATTTATTTAATTTAAAAATTTTTTGATCTATTTATCAAGAAAAAACTTTTTCTTAAGGTCCATTTATCAAAATCCTCCGGACGTTTCAACCTGGTTTGTGCTGTAAATTTAGCAAATGAACGCTTCAACCAGACCGAACTAGGCCAAACTAGTTGACCAAGCCCGCCCTTAGTCTAATACCTCCAACTCCTATAAGTGGGGACTGGGAAATGAAAATGGTGGGGTGAGGACTATTTTTGGCGGGAAATAGAAGAATGGACTCGTCGGCGACAGATTCTGATGCCCCTGATCTGGTTTGCCAGCTCGACAACGTCCAGGGCATGGTCGACGCTCTTTCCGCCGTCCGATGGAAACGCCATCAGGTACGCATTTCTTCACTTTCCCCAATTTTCCGGTCGGTTCTCAAGAAACGAAAACAAAAAAAGAAAATCACTCTCTCGAGAACCAAACAGAATATTTTTACGCCGCTGGTTTCCCGGAAAGTTTAAGCCATTTCTTGAATTATCTGAGTGCAAACGATTAGGATGCGGTCATCGAAATATCGGAGCACGGAATTGTTGTGATTGTGGAGGAGACGAGCTGTCTTCAGGCCAAGGTTTATCTGCAGCGCGAGGTAATTTATTGATTTTTAGCTTTAATAATTAAAATTGCTTGATTGGAAAGAGAGAAAATGAAGTTTTGGTCCTTAGAAAACTGGAATTTTCACTGTTTTCTTACGAATTAGACTGTGAATCATGTTGTTCCAAATGTTTTCTTATCAAAGAAAAAAGGGGAAAAAAAGAAGAAAAATATAAGGTATTTAAGAAGTTGAGAATTGTCATTTGTTGTCTAATTTTTCTTTCTTTCTTTTTTTTTTTTATTGCTATAGCTTTTCATTCGTTACGAGTACGGCGCGCAAGGAAGGCCTCGGTTTGGAGTGAGCCTGGGCTTATTTGTTGATTGCTTGAACACATTTTCAATTCCTGGACATTCAAACACAATCGAAATTCAATATCCTGGGCCTGATATGCAGCTACTTCTCAAGTATGTCTATATATGCATAACAAGGACTATTTCTGTGATAAGGCAATTTCATGACGGATTGTGTGTGTGTCAATGTTTTTGGTTGCCTCATGTTATTAAAAATATAGAATTCTGATAGTTATTATAATTACTTACTATATACTCTTTGGATGCTTAAAAGGTCAGAACAAAAATTCGATCTGGGCTATAACTGGGTTTTAGTCTAGTGTTATTGCAAACATTATGAAAAGTAATCCCCATCAAGTTTATCATGGGCTATGAGGATGTCATTATCACTGCATGTTTTGGTGGTTTTTGTCCAAACAAAAAGAGAGGTGTGGAAGTAAAACTAAATAAATTGGTAGAGGCTTTCTACATCCTGCTAATTGGAAAACCTTAAAGAAAATTCAGTTAATAATGTGCCCGGAGAATGTGAAGGCAAGAAAGTCGCCAAATTTTTTGAACATATTTTTGTTCAAGTTGTTTTCTTGGTAAAGTGTAAGGCTTTGAATTGCACTTGGATATTTTGAATATGCAAGAGGGTGCTTGCATAAGTCCTTAAGAGTGTGCTTGGTTTCATAACATGCAGTTCATAAAGCAAGTTGCTCGTTGATTTTTTACCTGCGTTTTTGCCTACAGTTTTGAATTCTAGTGTTTCACTGTTCTCATATATGTTTTCTTAGGTCTATTGATTCACTAGACGCAGGCATTTACGCAGAGATGAGGACAAGGATCCCTGATACGATATCATGGGATTACAATTTTGAACCTGCAGGGAGCTCCCCACTCACTTTCACTGTTAAGGTAACTCCTTCATTTCCTATTGTGGGGAAGGCCACCATAACATAAGATACTTATCTGCTTTGACTTAAAACCAAGGATTAAACAGTGGCGAATTAATATCAGCTCTTTGCTAATTTCCATTTGGTATCATTTTTTCCCTCTTCGGGCTGCCAGTTTCAAAATCAAGTACTAGTAATGTCAAAATTATATATATGCCGACAATCTTTTGGTGCACCCAATATTGAGGACATGGTATTTGTTTAATATTTATAACCACAGACTGCAGCCTTGAAGGAGGCAATAGATGATCTTGAATGGCCAGGAGCAAGCATCCAGATTACTGTACAACCAGATCCGCCTAGTGTCACCTTTAGAGGCGATGGCCATGGAGATTTGCAGGTAGACATGATTCTTCAACTTTCTTGCAGGGAGGCAATTGAAAAACTAAATAGAGATGTTTCACTATTCTAAATATTCATGTACATTTTGCAGATAGACTTCACGTATTATGCGAATGCTGATCTTCTTATTGCGTTTCATTGTGATCGTCAAGTGTCTTACAGGTATCTGATAGTTTTTTTTGGCACTCGCCTGTTCTTTGCGTTCTACTCTGTTATGTTCTTAATCTGATTTTGGTTAGGTACAAATACAAGTTCCTCCGAGCAACAACTTCAAACATACCAGGCAGCGTCATTAGAGATAATCGGGGAAGCAAGTTGACTATTGGTAGAGGTGGATTGCTTAAAGTTCAGCACCTAGTTTCTGTGGGAAGAACATCTACTTCACATCCGCACATTGACTCTGCAGGTTATCAACATCCCAGTCGAATAGCTTACATCGAATTCTTTGTGAAACCAGAGGAAGACGAAGATACTGCCGATGACTAGTACATCATTTTTTTAAGAAACTATTAACTACTTATCAAGCTTGTGATAGGAGTCTCCTTTTGTCACCCATGTATTTCCTATTCTGCTGATGAGATACTTCCATACGTGAAAGCAGAGAAAGAATGAACTCTTGTCATAATTTAGTTTATGTTTCTACTTTTCATCAGTTTATATTGCTTTTTGTTTCTCTTTCATTTTGCTCTTTCTGTTTGCTAGGTATTAAGTGGAAGCAATTTTAATAGTCCACAAAGACCATTTAAATATCGAAGCAAGAAGGCATAGCACCCTAGAAAAGAAGTTGCAAGCAATATTCAGTGTGGAACGACAGAGGTAAAAGGGCAAAAGTAAGTGTTGGTTTTGAAACCGAAAATAGTGAAAACAACGAAAGCGATAGAATCACGGATAACAAAAATTTTCAAAAAACTTTTGGTCATGCTCTATAGCTATATTAATTAATATACAATTAATATATAAATACAAACAAATAACATACCTCTTGAAGTGATTAGGTATGATCACTTTGACTCTTGATGAATTACATGCTTTCTAATTTAGGTCCTTAATTTGTATACAACACATGAGAAACTAAGAGATGGCTATGGAGAACACTTATTTCTAAGTTCTCTCTCTAAAACTGAAAAGAACAATTGGAATGAATAAATAGACCTCTCCCTAATATATGAATGAATGAATAGTTGCATAAAAAGAATTATATCCCGATTCAGAGTTATTCAAGGTAACCTTGAAGCTTATCTCCATCTTTTATTTTTTTATTTAAAAAAAGACACGTTTAATTCAAAAAAACTTATCAACACATAATGCATCATTAACGTGTAATTTAAAACCTTGTATTTGTGCATCAAATGCACGTGTGTAAGAAGTGCTTTACATTTTGTGTAACTGGCCATGCACGTTCAAATAAAAAAAACATTTTGTTTCCTTTTTTCATAATAAATAAAAAACTTGAAGAATAAGTAAGCCTAGTACAGAGATATCTTGTATGACATTCCCATGTTGTGTTATCCAATTAAATAATCACATTATTTAATTTACAGAGTATGTAATAATTTAAAACTAAATTAATAATTCTACCTATAAGTTCAAATAATTTACAGAGATGGCATGGGGAATTATAGACTCATAATTCTAAGCTCTAATAAAATTAATAATTAATTAACAACTTAATTAATTTATCAATTTTATTAATTCCAAAGTTACTCCACTAAAAACTTGGAATTGCACTTTTGAAAATTATAAATATAATTTATTCAAAAAAATTAAATTGTTCATTGATATAGTCATTGCATATAAATTGAACCTCCATAAATAATTCATAATTAGTACTAGGTAAAATTTGTTAACCTCCCTATTTACTTTTTTATCCTTAAGTGCCCTTGATTATCTAATGAATGATAACTTCATGAACTTAATCATGAATTAAGCGCTCTTATTATTCATGACCTTAATCAATATTCAAGAGAATTATTTATCTACTTCTTGTTAGAGAAGGCATGGATTTTATCTTGTAATATTAACATTTTTTGCTACTTACTTCATTATGCCTCCAAAATACAAGGGATATGATTAGATTCTTAAATCCGTATCGAGTAAATCAAAAGACAATTCTAGAAATACGAGTCTATCAAAAACTCAGGATTAAGATCATCTTATATATGACCTTTAGTAGTTGTGATTTGAACTTGCTATATTTTAACAAAAATTATTTAGCTATTCATATTACATGATGCCTTAGTTCTATATAATCTTATTATATACAATGAACTTATTTAATGACCCACTACATTAATGGTTCAAATAAGACCATTATATGACTTGTACTAGCTACTCAATTAAAGATTACATACTTTAATTGAATAATTAATCATATGTTACTGACTATTTAATCATCATTTTTAAATATTATCCTCTTGTATATAACATTTATATACAATATTTAAAGTCACATAGATAATTATAGTATTTTGATGACATTCATAAGTATTCAAAATACATGCACATAAATATAATGAAAATTCACTTTATTTATAAATATGTCCATTACAAAAATATCACATACTTTAAGGGCATATATCTAATAATCTCTCATTTGCCCTAAAGTAGACGATGCATGTCTTTTAATCCATAACCCTCCATGTTTCACAAAAACTTTGATAGATAAGGTCTTCGTGAATGGATCTATAAGGTTGTCTTTTGACGCGATGTTCGTCACAGTCACATCACCTTTCTTGGCTATATCCCTAATCAGATGATACCTTCTTTCTATATGCTTTGTACTCCTATGTTTTCTAGGTTCTTTGATATTAGCGATTGCACTATTGTTGTCATAGTAGAGTTTAATCGGCTTATCCATATCTAAAACAACTTCGAAATCTATCAAGAACTTTTAGAGCCAATCTCTTCCATGGAGACTTCATGAGTTGCCACATACTCAGCCTCCATTGTCAAGTTAGAAACACATTTTTGTTTCACGCTCCTCCAGACAATGGCTCCCTTACTAAGAGTGAACACAGAACCTAAGATCGACTTCTGATCGTCCCGATCCGATTGAAAATCTAAATCTACATACTTGTTGAGAGACAGATCTCCACCGAAATACACAAGCATATAGTTTCTCATTCTTCGAAGATATTTGAGAATGCACTTCACAACCATCCAGTGATCAAATCTTGGATTTGATTGAAACTACTAACTATTCCCACTGCATAGTAGATGTCAAGCCTAGTATACTACATTGCACACATAAGGCTTCAACTATCGATGCATAAGGGAAATGCTCATGTCTTCTTCCTCCTAAGGAGTTTTTGGACATTGCTCTTTAGAGAGATGAATACCATGCCTAGAAGGCAAATTCCCTCTAATAGAGCTATGCATCCTGCACCTAACAAACACCTTGTCTATGTATGTAGCTTGAGACAACACCAATAGCCTTTTTTATGATCCCATATGAGCTATATCCTAAGAACATAGCTCAACTCTCCCAAATCTTTCATTTAGAATTGGCTGGCTAACCGTTCCTTTACTTGTAACATTGAATCCTTGTCATTCCTAACAAGCAAGATGTCATCAATATAACGTATTACGAAGACCACTTTCTTACCTTTTATGTGCTTGTAGACGCATGGTTTATCTTGGTTTTGTTCAAAATGATAAGATTTAATAGCCTCAGCAAACCTAATGTTTCATGATTTAGAAGCTTGCTTGAGTTCATATATGGACTTTTGTAGCTTGTAAACTTTTTACTCTTGGTCCTCAACTATGAAACCTTTCGGTTGCACCATATATATGCTTTCTTCAAGATAGCCATTTGGAAACATTGTCTTGACATCCATTTGTCAAATTTTATCATTGAAATATGCAGCAATGGATAAGAATATCTGAATGGACTTAAGCATAGCAACTGGGGATAAAATCTCTTCATAGTCAACTCCTTCCTTTGGGTATAACTCTTAGCTACTAGCCTTGCCTTGAAAGTCTCTACTTTTTCATCCATTTCTCTTTTTCTCTTATAGATCCATTTGCACTCAATGGGTTTTATTCCTTCAGGAGGATCAATAAGCTCTTAGACTAAATTGGAATACATAGATTCCATCTTGAATTTCTTGGCTTCTAGCCACTTTTCTTTGTTAGAGTCATCTATTGCTAACTTATAAATCAATGATCTTCCTCAGCATCACTTACGATGACTAGACGTGCTTCTCCACAAAAGTGAGTAGGTAATCTAATTTCCTTCCCTCTACAATGAAGCACCGGAGGTGTCTAATTAGAGGCAGTGGCCTCTTCGGTTTGTCATTCGACAACTCTTATGACTGTGGGTCGATTTGATCAATAAGTAATTCTTCTAGAATCACTTTGCTCCTTGGTTTGAAGTCCTTTATATAGTCATGCAAACAAATGGCATTTATTAATACAAATACCTTCTCGAGGACTATAGAATAAACCTCCTCTTTTACCTTGAGGATAATCTATAAAGATGCAGAATTAAAAATGAGGTTCCAACTTCCTAGTTTTTGTTGTTAGCACGTGTGCTAGACACCCCCCCCCCCAACCATATATGGATATGCCTCAAACTAGATATTTGGCCATTCCACAACTCTAGAGGTGTCATAGGTATGGACTTAGATAGAACCAAGTTTAGAATGTAAACTATGGTTCTTAACGCATATCTCTAGAAGGGTGTAGGCAGCAAAGAATAACTCAACATTGATCTCATCATGTCGAGTAGCGGTCGATTTCTCCTTTTGGAAACACCATTTTGTCGCGGTATTCTAGGTGCATTGAGTTATGAAACTATTCCATTTTCCATTAAATGGTATTTGAATTCCATGTCCAAATACTCACTACCTTGATCTGATTAAAGCACCTTTATGTGCATTCCTAATTGTTTCTCAACTTCTGCTTGGAATTTCTTGAACTTTCTAAAAGTATCAGTTTTCCTCCGTATTATGTAAGCATAACCATATCTAGAATAATTGTTAATAAATATAACGAAGTATTCACACCTACAGCTTGCTTAGACATTTGAAGGTCTACATACATCAATATGTATCAACTCAAAAAGTTCTTTGGCTTTCCACCTATAGCTGAGAAAGATCTCTTGGTCATTTTGCTTTCCAATAGGATTCACATATTGGGAGTTCACTGACTTTTAATTTCTTTAAAGGACCATCCTTTACTAGTCTTTAAATCCTATTTAGATTAATATGTCCAAGTTGAAGATGCCATCGATATGTGTTACTATCATAAGAAATCTTTTGCCTTTTATTCTTAGGTTCAGAAATTTTGAAAAATTCAATATTAAGCAGCAGTTTAGGACTATGTTTAATAAATTATAAACCATTATTTAATTTTCCAAAACATATATTTAAATCATTCTTGGAAATAGAAACAATTTCATTATTAAAAGAAACTTTAAACAATTATTCATTAAACCTAGAAAGTGAAATCATATTTCTTCAAAAAGCAGGAATAAAATAACCATTGTTCAAAACTAAATAATTTTTCCTAAATTCAAGTCTAACTGCTCCCCACACCATTGCCCACGATCATTGTGTACTCCCCATCAGCAAGTTCTCATGAAAACTAAGACTGTAAAAAAGAACATACATGGTTTGTTGCTCCTGAATCAACTATATAGGTTGAGAAATCATTCTCTATTACACATGTTTCTAGGACAAGTAAATTACGTTTACTTTATTTCTTCTTTTCTTTTAGTTCCTTAAGATAGCTTTTACAGTTTCTTTTTTAATGCCCCTCTTGATTGCAGTAGAAACTCTTTCCCTTCACATTCTTATCTGAAGCCTTCTTGTTGGTTTGAAATTGAAAGTTGATTGTCTCTTGAACAGTTCGAGGGGTGTTCAGGGGAGACTTTGGAGGACATTCCTCCATGAGGATGAATCTACAGTCATCGTTAAAGAGCTTAAAATTCATATTGCTTTTCGATTTGGCAAAATTCTTGTCAGTTAATTGTTCAAGTGCGAGTACATTAACAATAGGATTAGACATATTGCTAGAAAATAAATAATTAAATAAACATTCAATTTGTTTGCATGAATATCATAAGCAAAAAAATACGAGTTTTAAGTATAGTAAATGTGATGATGGATGCACATAAAAAATACATAAAACGTATGTACTAATATAGCTAACAATAATTTGATTTATCATAAATGATGTGCCGCTGTAGGGTAGGTTAGATCATTTGTAAATCAAATCGAGACACACTCAATTGATAAATGTTATTGAAATATCTCATATTTTCAACATTAAGTAGCTACCGTTATTTTGGTCAAGATACAATTAACATTTAATTACATCTTTATGAGTATTAGGGTCGGTAATTTCAGACTCGTACGATGATATGATACGAAAACGACACGAGATAAACGGGTTTGGACTGCACATTTATTAATTGTGTCATAAATGAGTTGGTATGAATAACACGAAAATAAGCGGGCTGGATTCATGCTAACATGCTAAACACACCTTAAAACGTTTAATTAAATCGGCTATATATGTGTTGACACGGTATGACACGACCCGCTCATTTATAATACATTTAAACTTAAAAATAAAAATATTTAAAATATTTATAGTAGGTTAGTATTAATTAGATATTGTGTTTTTGTTAATTTTCTTTATTGGCTTTTTTATTTTTATTTTTATTTTTATTTTTTTAATTTTTTTTAAATTTTTAGTTAATTGGGTCATAAACGTGTCATATACGTGTTGTTATCTTGTCAACCCATCACGGCACGTTTAATAATCATATTAATCGTGTCGTGTTGTGTTACGTGTGCCATACGCGTGTCGTGTTCTTGTTTGCATTTCTGGCATGTTTATTAATTGTGCCATGTTTGTGTTTGAGCTAAACGTGTCGTGCTGTAAACGTGCCGACACGAACATGATTATTGCCACCTCTTAAGTATAGCTCATTGTATTAGGTTCCAAAGACTTAACTCTAAAGTGCCATTGTAAGGTAGGTCAAATTAGAGGTATATCATAAAATCCTATCGCTAGGAAGAACAACCTTGCATTGACCCAAACACCCTCGATAGGAAGGACAAAATCAATGCCGTCTCGAGGTGCCATTTGAACCTTATGGTGCTATTCTAACGGCAGAGACCAATGGATCATATTGTTACACAATCCACTCTCACTCATTATTTTGCAATAGCTATGTATTTTATTAATTTATAAAACATCTCATTCTTTATAAATTCTTTGTAAGATTAAACAATTTAATTTACTACGATCATTTTAAGCTTCCTATAATTTTAAACTCTTTAAAATTACAAGCTCAAAATAAATAGGTGAAATTACCAAAATTTAACTCTTAAATTTAATTCACATATTATTACATCTTTGCAAATAAAATTTAATCTCATTAAAATTATTATAATGCAAATCAACATTATAGATAAAACACATAATATAATTCATGAATGGGTATGTACGCATTACATGTGATAATGAATTGAGTAGTCACTAATCCATCCTATATTGCATGTTATATGCATGGACATATTATAAATATTATCAAACATAATATCAAATAAATGTGATAGGTAATTGAAAAAGGATTTGACTGAGTTACTTGGATATTTACGATTACAATCCAATTGAATAAATGTGAATTAATTGAATTTCTAATCTGCTAATTCTTCATAGTCTTCAGTCTTGATCCAGATATTCTTCAAGTGTTGGAGGACTCACTGGAGGTCGGGCTGCACAGGGCTACGGTCTTACCGCTAGCCCTGCACTTCGGTGCTGCTTCGGGCAGCTGTTTCCTCCCATCACACGGTCAGCAGCACAAAGAGTTGCGAGGCTCACGGGTGTGGCAACTAATTGCTGATGGATTATTGCAGCAATAACGCCCAACAAGTTTGGGCCTTGTTTCAGGTTCAGGCTGCAAGCCCATGGGAGAAAGACTCGCTGCCGGAAACAACGTGTTGCCATGGTCACACCATGGCTTTCCTTACACACACACATGTATATATATATTTTTCTTTTTTTATTTAATACCTGCTGTGAACAATCGTGGCTCAAAGTCATGGATCACATCCATGACAAGAAAAAAAAAAAAAAAATATATATATATATATATACATGTATATATTCTCTTTTATTTTATTTTATTTTATTTATTTATTTTTTTGTGTGTGGCGTTGCAGTCTTTTCAAAGTCTCCAATTGTAGGTCTTGAGTTCTTGAATTTTCTATCATTACTACAATAATAATTTAAAAAATTACAAATAATTCTTAATTAATTACAAATTGATCTAATCAATAAAAAATAAAAAATAAGAATTATAAGTTTCAAAAAACCATATAATTAATGTCCAAACTCTTAGTCCATACATTCATATGAATCAAATATAAACATCTAAATAAATAATACATCATATGCAAAGTGCTCACTCTAAAAATTTGTATATTAATTTGATTATTTCATAATTATGTATTAATTAATATAGGCTATAGACGGCTCTGATACCAATTATTGGTTTTCAAACTGTAAATAATGAAAACAATGGAAATGAAAGAATCATGTATAACAAAAATTTTTATAAAACTTTTGGCCATACTCTATAGCTTTATTAATTAATATACAATTAATATATAAATATAAACAAATAACATACCTCTTGAAACGATTAGATATAATACCTTCATCTCTTGATTCAATTCCGTGACTCCTTAGATCTTTCATACTTAGCCTTCAGTTACTTAAACGCTCTAATTTAAGTTCTTGGTTTGTACTCATCACATAAAAAACCAATAGGTAACTATGGAGAACACTTTTCTCTGGGCTTTCTCTCTTTAAAATTGAAAAGAATAATTAGAATGAATAAATAGACCTCTCCTAAGACCTATTTATAGCTGATAAAAAGAGTTCTATTCTGTTTCAGAATTATTCAAAATAACACTAAAGCTTATCTCCATCTTTTTTATTATTTAATTAAAAAAAAAACTTATCAACACATAATGCATTGTTAACGTGTAATTTAAAACCCTGTATTTGTGTATCAAATGCATCTATGTACAAGAAATTTAATTTTTATATTAGTGTAACGACCCAATGGGCCATACACATTCAAGTAAAAAAAAAACATTTCGTTTTCCTTTTTATAACAAATAAAACTTGGAGAACAAGTAAGCCTAGTACAGAGATATATTATATCACATACCCACAGTATAGGTCCTACTTATACTGTGTTATCTAATTCAATAATCACATTATTTAATTTACAAAGTGTGTATCAATTTAAAATTTAATTGATAATTCATGATCCATAAGCTCAAATAAATTATGGAGATAGCACGGGAATTATGGACAAATAATTTCAAGTTTCAATAAAATTAATAATTGTTTAACAGCTTAATTAATTTATTAATTTCAAAGTTACTCCACTAAAAACATGGAGTTGCACTCTTGAAAATTATAAATATAATTTATTCAAAGGATTAAATTGTCTATTGATATAGTCATTACATATAAATTGAACCCCCCATAAATAATTCATAATTAAAACTAGGTAAAATCTGTTAATCTCTCTAATTATTTCTTTATTCTTGAGTTTCTTTGATTCTCTAATGAATAATAAATTCATCACCTTAATCATGAATTCAGTGCTTTTTTATTCAAGACTTGAATCAATACTTAAGAGAATTATTTATCTACTTCTCGTTAGAGAATGAATAGATTCTATCTTGTAATATTAATATTTCTAACTACTTATTTCATTATGCCTCCAAAATATAAGAGATAGGATTAGATTCTCGAATCCGTACCGAGTATGATTAAGATCATCATATATATGACCATTGGTAGATGTGATTTGAACTTGCTATATTTTCACAGAAATTATTTAGCTGTTCATATCACATCATATCCCAGTCCTACATAATCCGATTATGTACAGTGCACTTATTTAATAACTTGCTACATTAAAGGTTCAAATAAGATTGTTCTAATCTAAGTGAAAAGGATCTGCACTAGTAACCTTCGATTAAACATTTCATATTTTAATAGGATAATTAATTATAATAGTTAATTATATCTTACTGACTATTTTAATTAGATAATTATGAAATTTTGATGATACTAATAAAGTATTTAAAATACATGCACATAAATATAATAAAAATTTATTTTGTTTATTTATAAATATATTCGTTACAAAAACATCACATGGACATCTATCCTAACAGTAAGCTCTTAGAATTAGGCTTGATTCAATAGAGTTGGAGATCAAAATCTTAAAAGCAAAAGAACCCAAGTCTAAAATAAACATAGACTTGGTCGAAGCGAGTTTTGTTCTCTTATATCATGCTTTATTACACATGGTCGTTGTAATAGGATCTGAACAACACCATATAAAAACTTAAGAGAAGACTCTAATATTTCACAACTATAGCCCTTGTATATTTGTCCGTAATCAAGCATGAAATAGAAAATTGAGCATTAAAAAAGAAAAAATTACTCAAGTGACATTATTCGTGCTTGGAGAAGCCAAACCCACAAAAATGCCCTTGAGGAACACAGCTCGTCTGGATAACAGTATCAGTGCAAGGAACTGATGGTTTTGCTTTTGATCTATAATTCCACAATATTCAGTGAACAGGAGACAGGGAAGCATGATGAGGGTTTTCCCGGGAAAACAAAAATAGCAATAATGGTATTATGAGTGCTCATTGGACACTAAAATGGTCTAAATGTAGAATTTAGAATGGACAGAGGTGAACATGCCTCCCATTTTAATGACAAAAACTTTTGTCTTCAACATAAATGTGATTGAGAATATCCTTAAAGTTCTTTGAGTACACACTCAGAAAGTATTATCTTTATGTTAAGAAGACAATTCCCGATTATCCAGAAATAGATACTGACAAAGTTTTATTGTAGAAAGTATAAAAAAAATATGACGGAGACAAGTACTATGCATAGAATATGGGGATTGTTCATGATTTGCTCAGTTAGCCGAACTGTGGGGTGAGTATTGAATGGTTAGCCTGAACCTGACATCAACTCTGACATGTTGGCTTGATCCTATTACAGATTCCAACTCATCGGTCTGACTTCGTCTTTGGTCTTGGCCCGACCTCGATGATGCTTCCGACTCCTCAGCTTAACCTTAGTTTCGGTCTCGTGTGGTCAACCCGCTCCAAATGAGAGTCCCAGCTCATTAGCTTCGATCGAACTCCAACTCCATTCTTGGCTCATTGGCTCGATCCCACAATTTGTTTACCCCTATCTCCACCGTTGAACTTGATCCGTCTACATGACTCTAACATCGGTTCCAATCTGTTGATCTGATGTGCATAATATGTGTGTTTGCATGCTTGTGTAAAATTTGCTTTATCTTAAGAATTGTGCTTAGAAAACATTAAAGCAACACAATTTTGCTTTCTGATTTTTTTTTTTTACTTTTTGTTTTTAATCATAACCCTGTTGGAAAAAATCCTATTAAAGAAAAAAAGAGTACATTATTCTTTTAAGATTTAGCTTAAAACTGTCTCGTTATTCTAATCTTACACATTGATTTCTCAAATATAGTTGTAAGAAATATCTCGATAAAACTTTTCCAAGTTGTCATTTGAACAAATTTAATAAACGTCGTCCTTTAGAAGCTCATGCATGAAAAAAAATTGTTGAGAAACATGTTTTGTTATATCTCCTTAACTTAGGTTATAAAAGTTACATTCTCCCTGTATAAAAAAAACTCTCAATCAATTTCTAAACCATTATAAATAGTTAGAGACTTGTACTAAAAACGTGTTATAAAATAAATGCAAAAAACTAAATTACAACGCATAAAATAAAGATGCACAAGATAAATAAAAACAATCTTATTATTCACTATCTCATGTTGTATACAAATATAAGCTCTCAAAAGGTATATATATAGGCCAAAGATCATAAAATAGAAGAGACCAAAAAGTAAAAGTTACAACAACAAAATGATACTATTAGAGTGGTAATTAGGAGATTATGAATGTTATAAAATACTAATATCAATGATCATTAAGATAAAAATAATACAATTTATAAAGTTCTTAGGAATATAAATATCTACACTATTAAACTAATTTATTCATAATATTTTCTAATTTTTTAACAATTTCTAATTTTTTCTGTTAGTTAAGAGAGTGTGCGAGTTCTTTTCAAAAAAAAAAAAAAAAAGAGAGTGTGAGTATAATTTCACGACAGGGAAAAATATCAGTGTCAAAAGCCGTAACAGAAAAAAAAAAATAAAAACAAAAAAAAAGAAACCAAAAAAAAAAAAAAGAAAACATAAAACTAGAAAAGCGAGAAAAACCTAGCTAAACCGCCTCCACGCCACACTCTTTCGTCTCTCTGCATAACTCCGGCGGCTTCTGCGACTCTCGAATCTCACATCTCCCAATCTCCGGTTAGTTTTCCTCCGCCGAGTCTCTTTCTCAAGATTCCATGAAGTTTTTTCGAAAGGATTTTGAAAGGATTTTATGAAATTTTTCTACTCAATCTGAAATCACGCTGGCTATCTGATTGCAATTTTTCTTCTTTGTGGAATTTTGACTCCCAATCTCTTTCTCGTTAGCCAAACAAAATTTCATTCTTTTCCATGCCCTATGTAATCTTGGCTTCCAACTATTTCATTATTAGCCTACATCCTTAGAACGGTATTATTGATATTTTTGTGTTTAAATGCAGATTTTCGTACTTTTTGCTTTTCAATTCGCTTAAGTTCTCTCTAACGAGATAGGATGGCATCGCGTTTCTGGACTCAGGTTTTGTATATTTCGATGAATTTGCATTTTTTATTTAGTTATTTATGGAGAATTTGTGAAGGTATATTTTTTGTCTTGGATTAAGATTTTTTTTCTCTTCTTTTGCGTTTAAATTCCAGCCTGGAAGTGATTCCGAGTCAGAGGAGAGTGATTATGACGAGGGGAGTATTAATGGAGGTGAGCCCGCCTCCGAACCAACCGTTAACAGGTACCTCAGGGAGAATGCTAGTGACAGTGATGATTCCGATGACCAAAAGCGTGTCGTTAGATCTGCCAAAGACAAGCGTTTTGAGGAGATGTCGGCGACTGTCGACCAGATGAAGAATGCTATGAAGATCAACGACTGGGTTAGCCTGCAGGAGAGCTTTGACAAGATTAATAAGCAGCTCGAGAAAGTGATGCGTGTCACCGAGTCGGACAAGGTCCCTGGCCTTTACGTTAAGGCACTTGTGATGTTGGAGGACTTCCTGAGTCAAGCTTTGGCCAATAAGGACGCGAAGAAGAAGATGAGCAGTAGCAATGCCAAGGCTTTGAACTCCATGAAACAGAAATTGAAGAAGAACAATAAGCAATATGAGGACGCAATCAATAAATTTAGAGAGAATCCTGAGAGCGAGGAGGAAAAGGACTTGGATGAAGAGTCGGAAGAGGAGGAAGAAACTGATGAAGAGATTGAGGAGGATCTTAACAAGATTGCAGAGTTGGGCTCTGAGGATGATGATAATGATGACGATGATGAAACGGATAGTCAACTTGAAGTCGGTTGGGAGCGGAAGATGAGCAAGAAAGATAAGCTTATGGATAAGCAGTTTATGAAGGATCCAAGAGAAATCACATGGGATATTGTGAATAAGAAATTCAAGGAGGTTGTGGCTGCTCGGGGACGGAAGGGAACCGGAAGGTTTGAGCAGGTTGAGCAGCTTACTTTCTTGACAAAGGTTGCCAAGACTCCTGCACAAAAGCTCGAGATTCTTTTTAGCGTTGTTTCTGCTCAGTTTGATGTGAATCCAGGTCTTAGTGGGTACATGCCTATAAATGTGTGGAAGAAGTGCGTGCAGAATATGCTTGTCATACTTGACATTTTGGTGCAGCATTCTAACATAGTGGTAGATGACACCATTGAGCCTGATGAGAATGAATCCCAGAAAGGAGCAGACTATGAAGGAACAATCCACGCCTGGGGAAATCTGGGTGCCTTTTTGGAAAGGATAGATACTGAGTTTTTCAAGAGTTTGCAATGCATTGATCCACATACTCGTGAGTATGTTGAAAGACTTAGAGATGAGCCAATGTTTTTGGTTTTAGCACAAGTCGTACAAGATTATTTAGAGCGAGCTGGGAATTTTAAAGCTGCTGCAAAGGTAGCATTAAGGCGGGTAGAACTCATCTATTATAAGCCACAAGAGGTTTATGATGCCATGAGGATATTAGCGGAGCATGCTGGAGAAAGTGATGATGGTGAAGAGTCAAATGAGGGGCCGAAGGTGGAAGAAAGTAGGGGTCCATCTGCATTTATTGTTACTCCCGAGCTTGTTCCTCGGAAACCCAGCTTTCCAGAGAATAGCAGGACGTTGATGGATTTGTTGGTATCTTTCATATATAAACATGGAGACGAGCGGACTAAGGCCCGTGCAATGCTTTGTGATATTTACCACCATGCTCTTCTGGATAAGTTTTCGACTTCCCGTGATTTGCTGCTAATGAGTCACTTGCAGGATAATGTTCAGCACATGGACATCTCAACACAAATCCTTTTTAACAGGGTTATGGCACAACTTGGTCTATGCGCGTTTCGGGTTGGACTTATTACTGAAGGGCATAGCTGTCTTTCTGAGCTATATTCAGGTGGAAGAGTAAAGGAGTTGCTTGCACAAGGAGTTTCTCAAAGTAGATATCATGAGAAGACTCCAGAACAGGTACTTGGTTTTGTGTTCTTATTTTTAATTGGCGGTAATTTTTGTGGAGCTGCATATGTTATAATGGAAGAAAAATCTGCATGTTTCCCTTGTCTCTTCACGCTGGATATTTATGACTTTAAAACAACGTTGTGCAAAGGATTTATTATGCACTGGAATTATACTTCATTATTCTCTGAGTAATTTGACCTATACATAACATGTATATAAATGCTTATATGTATAAATATATACATTCTTTTAGGCTGGATGTAATATGCTGATAGACTTTATCATTTAGCTTCGTTTTCTGTGTCCTGCTTTCTTTTTTCTTTCTCTCGAGGATATCTGATCCTCTTTCTTTATAATTGATTAATTATCAATGCAAAGGTTTTTTCTTTTAAATACAAACACACACACACATACGTTCTTATATGTATATTTGTCGTAATGAAGTTACTGTGGTAAATGTCCTGCCCTATCCTAAATCTTCAGCTATTCTCGTGAAACTAAAAAGTGAGGTTGTAAGAGCGTAATTGACATAAATGACCAATGTGGAGACGAACTGTGGATGAAAGCTGTGAATAGCTGAAATAAATACATGTTAGCAACAAGACTTACTAGGGTATGAAGCTTGGGTTGTACAAATTCAGCACTTAAGGTCTATGTTATGCATCAACTTATTCCCTTTCTACTCCTTTAGGAAAGTCTGGAAAGGAGACGTGTAAATGTTCATATACAATTAAATTTTGTTGCAACTTTTCTGTCGTATTCTATTTTTTTATTGAGTTGGAAGGAAAATGGTTGATGTTTTATTTCTACTTTAGGATAGAACGTATTTGATTTCAGGATGTATTTCATCACGGATAAGGATGTGTAAAGGGCTCAATGATAGTTTATGCACAGCAGCTAAAATAAAAATAAGACATCTAGAATAACATCGTTCTCTAAGTTAGTGTAATCTGAGCATGTTTTGGTGTTTGTGTTAATGGAGCTATGGAGATAAGTTCTGGAATGCAAAGCAAATAACACTGAATCTTTAATTGTTTTCATGAAACTAAGAAGTTAGATTTTGAAAGCGGAAAGAAATATTGGGAGGTTTTTGTAGCATAAAGACTCAATGGGTTCTAACGATAGAGGACTGCATCTTACCCTTGTTTCAGTTTAGAGTAATGTTATGCTCCAACTATGCTTTTTTTTATTTTTTGTTGATACTAAATAATCAATTTGTCCCTTTTACCTCCTTCAGGAAAGGCTGGAAAGGAGACGGCAGATGCCTTACCACATGCATATCAATCTTGAGCTCTTGGAGGCTGTTCATTTGATTTGTGCCATGCTGCTGGAAGTGCCTAATATGGCAGCCAATATCCATGACGCAAAGCGCAGAGTCATAAGTAAGAATTTCCGGCGATTGCTTGAGGTGAGTGAGAAGCAAACATTTACTGCCCCCCCTGAAAATGTCAGAGACCATGTAATGGCTGCCACTAGGGCTCTCACCAAAGGGGACTTTCAGAAGGCCTTCGATGTCATCAAGTCTCTTGATGTCTGGAAGCTCCTGAAGAATCGCGATGGCATTTTTGACATGCTCAAGGCTAAGATCAAGGAAGAGGCTCTGAGAACCTACCTTTTTACTTATGCCTCATCCTACCAGTCCCTGAGCCTGGATCAGCTTACTAAAATGTTTGGCCTCTCAGATGCACAGACACAAAGCATTGTTACCAAGATGATGGTTGACGAGGAGCTCTACGCTAGTTGGGACCAGCCAACTAATTGCATTGTATTCCATAATGTTGAGTACACTAGGATACAGGCACTAGCATTCCATTTGACTGATAAGTTATCTATCCTTGTGGAGAGTAATGAGAGAGCAGCAGAGGCACGGATTGGTGGCAGTGGAATGGATCTGTCTCTAAGGCGTAAAGATGGTCAGGACTATGCTACTGCTGCTGCCGGTGGTAGATGGCAAGAGAATTTGTCTTTTGCTCAAGGGAGGCAAGGTGGTGGCACTGGACGTGCAGGTTATGGTGGTGGAGGGAGAGCATTGGCATACGGGCAGGCTCTGAGTGGTGGGTATTCAAGGGACAGATCTGGGCAGTTTCGAGGAACGGGTCGGGCCTCCCGGTATCAAGATCGGTCTGGGAGAACTGGTTCGGGTGCAAGGGGATCGCAGATGGATTCATCAAGTCGCATGGTCAGTCTAAATAGGGGTGTTCGAGCTTAAAACGAACATAGTACTTAGACTACCGGAAGAGAAGACAATTCAAGACTCAGGCATTTTCATTAAGAAGCCTCTTCTGTTTCGTCTCTTGTTGCTCTTAAATTTGTCCATTTTAAGTTTAAGAATCACTGCTAAATTTTAACTTTTGAATTTTTTTGTCTTTTGCGGTGTGACCTCGAGTTTGGAATTTTTGAGGCGAAGGTGATCTTGTATCCTGGATGTTATGCCTCTTTTTTCGTTTTTTCCTCTTCTTTTTGTTGATAGGTTTTTATGGCCTATTTTAACTGCTTTCATAATTTCCTATGCCTTTCATTTTGACGTTGGAATCCATGCGAACTGGTTACAATCTTAGGTAAAGCTTTTCAATCCGGTACCGTCTGTGAACCAGCGCCCATGTGTCTGTTGAGGTCGTAAGTTTTTGGACAGGTGTGAATGAACAATTCGAAAGAGGGTTTAACATATGTGGTTAGGCCGTTCATAAACGATAACCTACATGAAGCAAAGAAAACAGTGAATCGAATCATGAAAATATGTAAATAATAAATTGGCAACCATGCAATTTTTATTGTGAAGTGGAGAAGGAAAATTTTAGTAGATAATAAGATTGTTTTTTTTTTTTTTTTTGGGTATATTATAGGTGCTGAGAAAGGAAGTAAAGGGAACGACAATTAAGTTAAAGTTACGATAGTTGTTGCATGAGAAATTGATTCAAAGAAGACCCAAAAATTCCTCGTTCTTGAAGCTTCTACAATCTTCACAACCAAAATCGCATTTCTTCACAAAGAAAGCGCAATTCTTAGAACTCTTCACCAACTCCCCTTTCTGTTCATATGTGATATTCTTTTATGACGTTTTGACCTTCAAAGAACAAAAAAATTAACACCCCTAATACAGTTGATTTGGGTGGAGAGAAGTTTGATACTGAATCCCAAATAAAACAAACCAGAATTCTCTTTAAAGTTTTTTAAATGGTTCGGTTTCACCCTACAGCTGAAAATGTAACCCAAGACAAAGAAGGAAAAACTCCTGAAGATTCGAATTGTTCCAGATTTAAATGAAAACGACAATGCGTTTCCTCATTTACATTTTCTTATGTCGTTTTTTAATTATTTTATGCTCAATTACATTTTTCTTATTATTTATTTATTTATTTAATTATTTATTATTATTGTTTTTTACATATCTGAGACTTACGGGGCATCGCCACGTAAGAGTACTAAATAAAAATGAACAAAATAAGCTACCCTTAAAAGAATCTTTGGCCATTAATTTTTTTTTAAAGAACGTCGGGATGGGATTTGGATCGAAGACTCATCTTATAAATCTTTGAGAAAATTACAACTTCTACCATGCTTTCAAAAGTTATGTTTATATATGTCACATTTAAAAAATTTTGTGCCATATTATCATTTATATTACATGTTAAGTTGTATGAGTTTATGAAAAGTAAAACTTAAAAGATAATTTTTATGAAAACTGCCTGTAATCTTATCGAATATTGATAAGGCTATGGTCCGTTAGTCCACTTTTGAAGAGTCAAAACAACAATATGTGACAGATCACTTAGATGATCTTAGCAATCGATGCATTAGTCCGTAGCTTTTGTCAGTTGTCTAGCTAGTTGCTCCTTTATTTTTCAAGGGAATATTTACCTTTTTATACTATGTATTTTAGGTTTATTTAAACATTATATTTTTGATTTTTTTATTTCATCATAGGTAAACCTTTGTATTAAATTTAATACACAAATTTTTACATTTTCTTAATCAATTTTTAATTTTGACCTAAAAAATTGCCCAAAATACCTTCGAATTGAAAAATAAGAAAATATTAAAAACTTAAAATTTTATTTTAAGGTTTTTCTACTTTAAAAATTTATAAAATACCCTCAAAAACAGTTGATTTATGCATTTTTGTTTTTGTTTTCTTCTTATTTTTAAAAGTTTTATTTTTTTTTCTCTTTTACTCAAGGATAATTGGTCATTTTTAAAGCTAAAATCAACTATTGATTAAGATAAGGCATAAATTTATATATTAAAATCTAGTATGAAGATATACATTTGATAAGATTAAAAACCAAAGATATAGTTTTTGAATTGACCTAAAATAAAGGCTCTAAAAAAATATATCCCTTTTTTTAAGTTAAAAAAGGGTGTAACTTCATGACTGCCAAAATGCTCTGCATTTCTACAAATTCGGTTTAAATAATGATAACGAAGATTGGGTTGGAGATGAGTATGCAGCAGAGTTCCACTTTTTGTAATTGATATGCCATGTTGTGGTCATAGGCTACTTTAGGGGCACATTTGGCAGAAACCTCTTGCAAGTTGTTTTTGACAATCTGGATTCAAAAGTTGTTTTTTGAAGTATTTGAATAATATGTCATAGCTGTTTTGACTTTTTAGAAGTGTTTTTAATTAAAATCACAAAATATGGTTTCTAGTAAAAGTACTTATGAAACAGACACTAAAACTTGCATTAGAATTTTATAGGGAGTTTGGAAGAAGATTTCAAACCACAATAATTTGAATCATAAATTATAATATGTGAAATCTTTATATTGTAGCATATTTTTTTTATATTGTAGTATATGAGAACTTTATATTATTTGTGGTTGAAACTTATTAGGAAGACGTCATAAACTTCATTATAACAGTTTTTTTAGTTATTAAAAAGATTTAAAATTATTTTGAGTTATTTAAACTCTTCAAAAGATATGATCTCAAATACTTATTGAAAAATCATAGTTTTTGCTTCTCTTAGTCTACCGAACAAAGCAGAACTGAAAATTTTGCCAAATGCGCCCTACGACGTAGTGTTGCATGCGTTGTCTTGGCAAGTCTAAAGTGTAGCTATAAATGGAAGTCAAGTCCTATTGTGCTTCATTCAATTTTCAATCCTTATTTGCAGCAAG
Organism: Artocarpus hirsutus; assembly: GCA_946598075.1. Taxonomy (NCBI): domain Eukaryota; kingdom Viridiplantae; phylum Streptophyta; class Magnoliopsida; order Rosales; family Moraceae; genus Artocarpus; species Artocarpus hirsutus. The sequence continues at coordinate 25,373 of CAMOHE010043044.1, forward strand.
AAGTTTAGACGATGAAGAGGGGTGGTTCTTGGCAGAAGATCGGAATTTTTCCTACCGAGTAGGAAGGTCCACGAGCTCCGATCTTTCAAGAGGCAAGTCCCTCTCACAAGTCTTGAAACTAGAGATTTGATTCGCAATCAATAAAAATCATGAAAGTCATCTTACAAATCCCATTCGTAGCAGGTTACATCTTTACGAGTTCTTAGCCTTGGTCGAGCACTCTTCGCAATGGCCAATTATATTCGACCCTTGATCCTCAACCCCCTTGCTTTGTTGGTTGTTGGGAGCACTATTTCAACGAACATTCTTGTCAGCATTTGAAGAGTCCTTTTGGTATGCTCAAGGAGGATATGTTAATGCCAATTGTCCCTTCCGAAAGCTTTTTATTACGAGAAAGAAGCATTCGACCCAAGGTTGAGAGCTCTATGCTATGTCCAGTGCACAAGCAAGCACCTTGTACTACCATGGCTAAATTTGACCCTTGATCCTCAACCCCCTTGCTTTGTTGGTTGTTGGGAGCACTATTTCAGCGAACATTCTTGTTAGCATTTGAATAGTCCTTTTGGTATGCTCGGGGAGGATATGTTAATGCCAATTGTCCCTTCCAAAACCTTTTTATTACGAGAAAGAAGCATTCGACCCAAGGTTGAGAGCTTTATGCTATGTCCAGTGCACAAGCAAGTACCTTGTAGGACCGCGGCTAAATCTGGCAGTAGAGGAACGTTTCTAAACTATAAATTGTATAATTTCGTGTCCGTTGTTTTTTTTTTTTTTGACATGATTGTTCACCGTAATCCGACAAGTGGTTTTGTTGTTGTTATTATTGTTTTTTTCTGGGCTGGAATCAAAATAGCTGGTTTAAACAATCGTCACAACTTTTGGAGAAAACAATTGTTTAAACTTACAAAATACATACAGATGGGTACTTTATATACACACACATCCAAACCCCAAATTGGCAATAGCCAATTTTTAGAAAATAATCCCCCTGCAGGAAAGAAAGTTAACAAGCAAAAGAGAGCCACACAAAAGACTGAAACGGGCTTATTTCCCCTTCTACTTCTCGAAAAGGACATGAACCAACAACAACATTTTTTAATCACATTGTTTATTCATTGCTTATTTTTATTTTTGATAGACAAAACCACTCAGCTAAACTCAGAGACGCCAAAGTGTGCGCTAAACATGTATTGCCATTTCAAATATCACTCCTAGAGGAAGCCATTGTCCAACTTTGAACCAAAGAGAAATTCCACGCTCATACTTAGGAAAATGCCTGACAAAGCAACCAAAGAATCTAACGCGCTACAAAAGAATGCTGCTGCTGGATAAGTAGTGGCTGCAACTTTATAATCAGGCATGTGAGATTGGGATCATTAACTGCCTTGAGCTTTGTAGAATGAATGAGTAACTGACCAAGGTTAAACGCCATAAATTGACCTCAACCACCACGAACCTACACTGGGGCAAGCTCAAAACTATTCAAAGTTATTTCCCGCGCGTTGCTTGCATTTGATCTTAATCCATTGTCATACGCCTCTGCATGTAGTTATTACGAAACGTTTGTCTTTGCTACTTCAAATGGAATACGCCTTATTGTGTAGAACTATCCGACAGTGTGCTGTTTGCAGCCCTTTGGGCCATAATGCTGTGAGCTGCGCCTTACAATCTTCTTGCACAAGTAACAATAGTGGACTTGGCACGCCCAGCAGAATAGGTGATTATTATTGCCCACCTGTTAAGGTATCAAAAATAGGGATCACAATATATACTCATTAGAGAAAAGGAAAGAAAAATTCTGCAAGGCAAGTGGAAAAAACCCAAATAAACTGACATTGAGATAAAGCGGTCGGATCAGAATATCAGATTGTCATGTTGAATTTAGGTAGAAGACATTTTTCCACAAGCAACTACTGAAAAGAAACCGTCAATATGTAACACTTGTCAAACCTAGTCTTTTGCTCACCTTTGCATTAAATTGACGGCAGTTGGGGCAAATTTGACCTTGACCTTGTTCACCAAACAATTGAGCTTGAACCTGACCTAAAACCTGTCGAGGATTTATGTGCTCTTCCCACTCCCGAATCATTTGTTGAGGGAACAACTCACACGTCCCATCCCTTCCATTGATAAAAAGAAAATTAGTTCCACATGGAGTTGGCAAATATTTGCACATTTGTAAAATTAGCTAAACAAAAAAAGATGGATTCTTAAGAGTATGGAAAACCTGAAATGATCATAACCATCAATTGCTTTGTTACACCGATAGCAGAAGTATTGGCCACAGTTGCTGCAGACCATCTTGTTGCAACCTTCGGTTCGGGAGATGCCCATCTTGCAAGATGGGCATTGCTTACCATCGCGAAGCATTTCTTTGACACTAAGAAGTTCATTAATCATGTCGAGTTCTCTACGCTTTTGTTCATCCCTTAGTCGGGATGAATTTTGGCGGTCCTGCAAATTACAAGTAATCCCAAAAAAATAGATAAAGGTTGCAGTGGACTAGAAAAAGTATGAAAGCATTTCTTTTTTTATATTAAAAAGAAACAAGGGCAATAAGCAATGAATCAGATTAGCCCCGCTCAAATAATTACATGGATTTGTACAACTTAAAAGAGAATCCACAGGAGAAGATGAACCGGCATTTTCACTGATATGCTACAAAAAGGCTCTTTTGACAGTATAGTGTACAAAATACCAATGCAAATTTTGGATCAAAGTTCTACTATGCACATTAAACTCCAAGAGCCAGCTATTGTTTAGCAATTGGTGTTAGCAAGGTGGATTTATTTAGTCAAAAACAAAAGATAGCATGGGGGTAACAAAATCTGTGAAAAATATTTGCTACAGCTAGAAGTAAAAAATAACAATAAAAAATTTATTACCTGCAGGATTTGAAGCTTCAATTCTGCTGTCATACATTCAACACCGACGTGGCGTTTCTCTCTGCAAAGTGTGCAAAAGCTAAAGAAACACTTTGAGCATTGAGCATGCTGGTCTTCATCCTCTATGCAAGGTGTTTCACATCGTGGGCAATAGGCAATATCAGACATAGACTCGAGTGTTTTCTGTAATGTTAGAGACTCCCATCGCTCATACTCTTCTTGATTGAGCAATCGTTTTAACGAACTAGGTGGGACCGTACCCCCACATTTTGCCTCAGGACATTGTAGCCTGTTCACTGTGCCTTCACTGATGTGCATTTCAGAATAAGTCTTCATGCAATTCCAGCAGAAGAAATGGTGGCATGGAAGCCTGACAAACTCGGTTCCTGATAAGGTACAATAATTGAATTAACAAGAAGATAAAAAGAACCGGATTTGTATGGTTTGCTCCATGTAATGAAACTGGACTTTCTATTGACAAAAAGTCCTTGCACTCATACTACATAAAAAATGAAAATTCTTTGTAGAGAAATCTGATGTGCCGGAAATTAATGGTTTTCCTGGAACCCACACTTGCTAAATTTTTTGAAAGTAACAGTCAACACAGTTGACAGGGATTAATAACACGAAAACCCATGAATACTAAGACCACGAATGATGGTGTAGAGGACCAAAATCCAGTATAACCACAGATTTCCAGAGAAAAAAACACGTCATATCTAATGAAAAATAAAGTTAGTTAAAAATGCAGCTATTTATGAGTTATTTTAGTGGCTGAACAATGAAAGCCCAGAGATTGATTAAGAGGAAATTGAAATAAGATTCAAGGCTAATTTAGATATTTTTAGATAAAAGTGTCGGACTAGTTTGAAGTATAATCAGTATGATACATTTCACATATAAGAGATTCAGTTTTGACTCGAGACAGTTTCTTTCAATCAAGGATCATTGAGAGTAATTTAGACGAAACTTACATAAAGGATATCAAATTCAACAAAAAAACTAAACCAAAGAGAGGATACGATACCTGCATACTCACTAAAACAAATGCAACATTCATGAAAGTTTTTTCGGAAGTTCTCATGGAGCCTCTCATCATTGAAGCTTCTAATAAACGGAACATCCATATCTGGTGAAACACTCCTTGAAACCGCACGCCTATCTTCTATATGTCTTATGCCATAAGGACCAAGAATTATTTCATTGTCAAACCCAAGATATGAAAGAGATGAACTGTTTAACCATTCCACCCACTGGTATATAACCTCTTGCCCTTGTTGCTCCTTCCATATATTGTCAAGCATGGAGCAAAGATCGGCAATTCTTAAAGAATTCAACCAGTGAACAGACAACGTAAAATAAGGAGGTAGGTGACTTGGGTACGATTTCGGTAATAAACATGTCAACACAATTGGTGGGAGATATTGGACTTTAAATGAGTATGAGAAGTCATCTGTATTGTTGTTGTCAATGGTCTTGACATCACTGGATGAATTTAGCATTGTGGTAACAGTGATTCCATTAGGAGCTTCAATGGGGATATGAACCTGAAAACACATAGAACTATTAGACTATTCGCCTGTTTACTCTTTCCTGACGTTAGAAGGAACTTCAGAGTTAGTTACTAGGTTATTTCAACACCTGAAAGGATTGACGGCCATCCTCTCTGTCAAAGATGAAAACATTATCTCCATAGATGGATTCGATGACGAGCAACTGCAGAATGCGCTAAAGATGAGATAAGGTGGAGAGTTATCAACAATTCTAAGTTTTCCTTGGTCTCTATCTCAGGAAACTAATTATTATTCTTGAACTAGTTTATACTCATTCAATACTTTTCATTCCAAATATTTAAATTTCATACTTCTTCAGATTCTAGCATGTGTTAATTATCTCACCAACTTTTTTAAATGTTCATATCATACTGTCAAAAAAATATGGGAAGGGGAAGTCCCTTTTTGAAACTTGTTGCTCAGCTCGTTTATTTTGATGCATCTTCAATTTATTCTCAAAATAAGGAGCATACCAACTTTGTTGCCTTTTGATTGTAACAAAATTTGTTCAAAGAGTGAGTACGACTTGTGGCCCTTTAGCAATGACGCCAAACCAATCAATACTGGCATCTAGCTTTGCTATTAAATGCGCAAAGCACATGTTTTATTTACCTCTAACGAATGTGATTTCAAAACCAAAATAGCATAAATGGAATTTACAATATCCTCTGCTCTCAGTAATCATCATAGACATCTCACACTTTATCTCCCTAATTTGAGTTTCTGTTAATGCATTAAAAAAAAAAAATGCCTTTTTTAAAGCGCTACATGCCAGAATCTTTTTAGCCTCTAACAAAGCAAGGGCATTACAATTGCACCGGGAACTGTTATGCTCTTCTGCATAGACAATATCTAAACACATTTGCTATCTCACACTCACTCATAGTCATAGACATATATAGTCAACAAGCATGGAATTCAATCTCTAATCTATAATTTCATTTCTTCAACACCAAGAAAGGGAGGAACAACCATCTAAAATCTAGGCAACATGTTTCAAACTCTCTTTCAACAATCCTCTATTAATTGCCAAAAAACAACACCATTATGTACATTCACCAAGAGTGGGAGATCAACCATCTAAACTAGACGGCATATTTCAAACTCTCAGAGCATCCTTTTAACAATTCTCTACTCATTGCTATTTTTTTAAGGGAAAAAAAAAACCTAGGTCCTGACAGACGGATTGACTTGTGACTTACAAGCCCAATATTTACATATGAGTTAAAAAAAACAAGTAAACAGCCATAAAACAAGCTTATAGAGATATTAGAAACATTGCCAACTAAAATCATTAGAACAAAAAAAAACCAAACATATGCACTTGAATTAGCTGAACTAATTATTACCTCATCCATCTGAGACTGAGAATTGATCCTAAACTCCTCCGCTGACAACTTAGGCTCTTCAACCCCCAACCTTAACTTCTCCAATCTCGTCATATAATTACCATCATCATCATCCTTTTCTTTGCTGGACTCAGGCTCCTCCTTTCTAACTTCTCTCACATCATTCATCTCTTCTCTAACCAAGCTATTCACCATTGTTAAACCATATCTACTTTCCTCTTTCCCATCTACTTGTTCATCAATAGTCAACAAGCCCACTTCATTATCCAAAGAACCCACCTCGGATTTCTCAACGGACCCGCGTTTGGCGCCGCGGACGCGCCGATTCCTCGATGCCCACCTGGGATTTCGGCGCCGGGGGGGAGCGAAGTTGGAGATGGAGGGTTGGTCGGTTGTGGCGGTAGTCGATGGTGGCGGCGGTGAATCCGGTTCGTGATTGGGATTGTGATCGTTGGGCTGAGGTTGATCGACGAGAGGTTTTAGAGTCCGTGATTGGCCAGCCCTGATAGAGAAATGGTCCGATTTTCCTCTCCCTCGTCTGCTCTTTCTCATGGCGGCAAACAAGGCAAAGAAGGACGCAGCAACGAGCCAACGTGCCTGCTATCTGTTTCACACCATTTGTTTGGAAGCAAGAATAAAAATACTGGTATCGGTAGAATTTTTAGACGTGTTGGAAATTTTGACAAAGAGTAATATATTAATAAATATATCTTAAGATACAATAAATATTAAAAACCAACAAAAATAAACATGATTTAATGAACTCATACTTAATTTGCCAATACTAAAATGAAATTACGTGGGAATCAAACATGGTTGAAATTTTATTTTCATCCAAACAATATTAATATAATGATATGTTATTTAAGTAGTGCTGAATATACTTATGAATATGCTATATGTAAGTTTTGTTGATTTCTTTCTGTTGTATTTTTATGGATAAAAAACTATGAATTCTTCTAATTATTTGCCTAAGATAGTGGTGGTATACTCGAATTAGGATAATTGAAAATTCCACAATAATCATTGTTTTTGAAATTCTTATTGTATAGATAATAGGCATGAAGAGCCTTATTTGAAGAACTGCTATAATTGGATCTCAAATTCATTAATTATAAGCATGTATAGGACAAATACTCATTGATTGAAAGTATAAAATATGAGCAATACCATATGTCCCTATGAGGCTATAACCCCAACCTTTCACAAGAGATGAATCCGACCTATAGGGCTAATCTGGATCCTATAGATGGGCCCACCTTTAGTGAGAGCATGAGGCTATAATCTTATGGGTTATACAACCTTTTTTAATAAACTATTGATGGATTATTTAAAGGAAAAAATCAATAAAATTTTATAATTTCTAATATTACCTAAATTTTGTCAACATGTACTAAAATTTTGTATAAAATACACTATAAGTTTTTTGATATCAATATTTTAATTGATATTTATCGATATTTCCAATATTTCTACAATATTTTGCTAAAATCGATATTACAGTAGAAAGATATTTTGATATCTTGAAAAAACTAAAATTTTCACTGAAATTTATGATATTTTGCCGATATTTGCGTTCTTTCTTCATAGCTTCCCTTTTCTTTTCACTTTTTAAGAATTTCCCTAAAAAAAAAAAGCTTTTTTTTTTCATTTTATCTATAAAAAAGACTATAATTTTGCTCCCAAAAAAAGGACTTGGCTAAGCAAACTTATCCTAAATAAGGTTACTCCCACAAAATGGTATGAGAGACTTACTCCTATTCTCATTTGTTAAAATCGTGCCGTAAGAAATAAATACTTTGTTTGTATTTATAGCTTTTTGAAGGAATAAATAGTAATGTGAATATTTCATGGGCTAATATTGGTCCTTATATTACTTTCATAATAAAGATTGTATATTAGCAAACATATGATCTATAACTATTAGAACCAAACCTTGGAGTTGGGCATATATGGACTTTATATGCGGAAAGATTCGATTTAGAGATTAATAGTCTAAATTATATAATCTACAGTCTATGTATAAGGTTGGGCACTTTATACATGATAAGACTGTAATGGGGGATCAATGTTTAATTAGGGAGACGGCTTATCTTGATCGTCGGAGAGGATGCAGCAGATCCGTACATTGGATTGGACTTAAAGTTGAATTGATTTATAATAATTATGTTTAACTTAAATCAATTGACTTTGATAATCATTTAGGACACGTTTGGTGTAACGCCCCTTTTTATGGATGTTACAGATGTCGTTACCTTCATTTCGTAATACTTTTATTTATTGGATAAACTATTTAATTAAAAAGATAAATTGAGAACATAACCCAGGATCCATGAAATTTTATTATTATTATTATTATTATTATTATTATTATTATTATAACTTAATCATTATATAATAACTTAATCCATTTTTTAATAATGAATTACTTGATTATAAACATCCTTTAAACATTAACAAAATTTGCATACATACTTCGTTAGGTCGGACTCGATTGACAGTCTAAACGATTAAAATAGAATTTGTTTGAATACAGTTTTAATACGGAAGAAAATTTATAAAATAATAAAAGTCCATCAAATAAACATTCTCAAAATTAGAAAACTTAATTTAAATCCTTAAAATTCAAAATTAATAAACATATTCAAAATTATAAATCATAGTTTATTTCATAAAAATCTCTTTCTTTCTTGGCGTCTTCCATTTGCAATTTATCTTGCTTAACTCACACCCCTGTCTTGGTCCTCCTCCTAATCCATGGTTCCCTTACCCTTATCTACAACATGATGTAAACTCAAATAAGCAAACGCTTAGTAAGTACATTTGTAAATCTCACAACTTAAAACATTTCATGAATATCATCAACATCATCATCATCGTCACAATAGTGCACTAGGCACAGTTT
>CAMOHE010043045.1:0-16972 GCA_946598075.1 Artocarpus hirsutus
ATTTACTTTTGTAGTTTGGATTATTATTATATTGTAATTTCATATCTAGTATCTTAAACACGGCTAGATTTCGTACTTAAGTTTATGTTTAATAGACCACATATAGAACCCTCTAAACAATTTTTTTTTTTAATTTTTGAACTTTTATGCATCACACCAAACTATGAATTGGTTAATTTTTAGGTAAATGGGCACTAAAAATATGAATGAATTAATGTCAAGTAAGTGCCCTACACTTTAGGAAAGTTGTTAATACGAGAATATCATATTATTAGACTTTAAAAATGAATACTTTGTATAATGTTATACTCACTTTTAGGACCCGTGATTGCTAATTGCTTAGGTGATAGGTAAGAAAAAGAATAAATGAATAATATGTGTACCCTACGTCTTAGGGAACTTTTTAATCTAAACAAGAACGACGTTTCTGATATAGTTGTGATAAATCAAAATACTACATCTCTAGCTTTAAGACAATAATTGCATGTTATAATGCATAACGAAACTTTGATCCAATTTTTACTTCTTTTTTTGTTTTCTTTCTATTATTTTGTTTGCTTGCAACCAACTTAATTTGAATTATGTGATACATTAGTTAATTGATATAGTCTAAAAAAAAGACTAGTAAAAAGAATATCAAATAACAAATTAATAATGTCATATACCTTGGGGAATATGTCAATATGAATAGAAACCATATAAATAAGAGATTTAATTATGATTGATTAAATTCTTGTATTAAGTTTGAATCAAACACGATGTCACATGTAATTCTCAATTAGATCATCTTTCTTAATATCTAAACTAGCCTTCTTTTTTCTCTGTCTTTTTCCTTTTTTTTTTTTTTTTTTTTGTTTATCAATAAACCTTTGAATGATAGAAATTGTGAGCCATAAGTCACTGTATATATGAAAAGAAAATTAAAAAAATCAATAAACTAAATAAAAATAACGTCGTGTGTGTGTGTGTGTATATATATATATATATAGATATATCTTAAGGCACATGTCACATAAGACGTAAGATCGTGAATATATTCGTGTTTCTGTGATGAAAAATTTAAAACATCATAGTAATCAAATAATATGTTATTCTTATCCAAATAAAAACCTCGCAATATATAAATAACACACAAATATATTAGAAATTTGTTAATATGAATGGCGTTGCCACATTTAATCAATTAATAATGAATATTTTGTGTTGAATTTCACTATTCAAGATTTCCTTTGTTTTTCTAGAGGAGTCGTGATTGCTCGGTTAGATGACAGTCAAAGAAAAAAACTAAATAGTATCAATGCCTTATATCTTGGGGAACTTGTTAATAAGAACAAGAATATCATATATAAATAACTTTATTATGAATTTTTTTGCTTGCTAAATTGCGTGGAAACGTGCAATGATATCTTGATGTGTATCAATTTTATAAGGTTGTACTAAAGTTTATTCCCGTTTGGTTTTGCTTTTTTTCTCCCCTCTCATTCTATTGCTTATAAAAAAATTATTAATAATATAATTTTTATATTCCCATGCAGTTAAGGCAAAACAATTACATATTGTAATACAATTATCAAAACCCTTAATTACTACAAAATATAGAACCATCTTTAATAATGCCAGATCATAGGGAACATGTTATAATATTATGAGAATGTCCAATGTGGGTCTTGGGTCATTGAATTGTGATTAATACAAAATTTTAATGTTAATCATAAACTAGACGTTGAAGTCATGCGTACATAGATACATACATATAAATATATACATACATACATATAAATATTTTTATGAATGGGTCTTGGGACATTGAATTATGACTGGTACAAAATTTTAATGTCAATCATAAACTAGATGTTGAAGTCATATAAATATATATGAAAGTTATCAAATTCATTATTGATTTTCGATTAAAAATACTCCGCGTTCTTCTATCTTTCTTTTTTTCTTATCAATAAACCTTTCAAATTGTAGAAATCACTACTAAGTTAGTTTGTTTATATGTGAAGGGAAAAAAAAAGCATTAATAAAGTTAAAACAATATTGAATATCTTAAAATAATACAATTTAAGTCAAAACGTGATGTCTGAGTTGTTTGTGATGATCATTTTACAATCACATATTAATTATATAAATAATCAAGATATGTTAATCACATATCACGAGTTACAATTATCAGCGTCATTGATACGATAATTTTATATATTAAATCTTTTTTAATGTAATGTAATGTCTAAACCTTTAATAGAAAAATACATGAAACATTGCACTAAAGTTTTACAACCACACGATCTTTTTAGTTTCTTTTCGTCTATTTTAGAGCTGTAATTGCTTAGTTAGGTGATCGTTAAAAGAAAGAATAATATTAAGTAAGAATAATATTAAGTCTGTGATGAAGCCAGAAATTTTCGTTAAAGAAGGCTAATAATAACTAAAAAAAAAAAAAAAAAAAAAAAAAAAACCCTTAGTCAAAATCAATGGTTAATGTCACGACCCTAAATCTGGGTGGTGACGTGCGGATTATTTAAGTTAATTAAACCAAATTTTAATAAAAATTACCGATTAAATAAAAATTTGAGTTAATTGAAAACGTGACAATTTAAAACTTTTTAAAGCAATTGCTTTTAAGTTAAAGCAGACAAAATGGAATAAAATAAATAAGACAAATAATACAAGTTGGGCTTCGCCAGACCCACATTTGTCCATACACATAATATTGACAAATAATAAATTATAACCACAGTCCAATGCGAAAAATAAAGATTAAAATATTACATGCATTGATTTAGATAAATAAATAACCTGGACAAAATCCCTACAACTCCTGAGTTCGACCTATAGCCTCCCAACAAATCCTAAGCTGAAGTCTTCCTAGAGAGGGGAAGTTTTAAAACATATAACATGTGAGCGAAAGGCTCAGTAGGACTAAACTTTGAAAACAATAATTTGAATATGAAAATTTATCGTTATTACATAATTATAAAATACAATAAATAAATAAGATTCATTCTTACCAACTTAGATATATCATTCATCCGCAAATAAATTCATTATTGTTATCTTGGGGAAACCATTAATATTACCACTGTAGTGGCCCAATTGGGTTTCAGGACTTGCTCCTAAAATTGCTCTCTGCACAACTCGATCTTTGAGTATGACATCATGCCTTATTACATCATTCTGGACGGTACTTATGATACGTCCGGTACTATGTTATTATTTAGGTCTCATCTTACTGAGTACTCTCATTTACATTCATTATTCGGTTTATTATGATCATTTATTATCCAACAGTCATAAGAACAACTGATAAATTCTTCTAAATCATTTCTTAAAAACATTTTGAAAAAAATCATTTTGTGGCTAAAGTCCTTTTTTTTTTATACATGGCTACCAAAAAAAAGGGTATAGAGTCCTACCTCGATATCCTACATCGTAACTCAACACCGCAGTCTTGACCCGTTATATGTTAGCTTTACGGAACCATGAATAACTTTAAAGGTGAACTAAGTTTATCAATATCTACCTTAAAGTATTCTACCTTACTATGCTACCTCATGTTGTCTTAGTATGCCTTTAAAGTTCACAAAATTAAATCATAAGATCAAAGTCTTTATCTAGGTTTTACACAGTGAAAACGATTGAAAAACAGCAAAATATCATAAAGTCCGGTCGGTCTACCAAACTTCTCTATCTGGCCTGCCAAATTGCATAGTTCGGCCTACCGGCCGTACAGCACCGGCCAGTTCGGCCTGCCAACGATCTAAATTTGGCATGCTAAACTAGAAAAATCTGAGAGGTTTGAGACTTCGAGTTTTGGCTCCCCGAGCTCAAAATGCCATTCAAACCTGTTTTTCAATTCCTAGAGCATGTATAATGTTCATAAATGAAAGAAAAACACATTGGAATACGTTTAAACACTGTTTAACAAGTTTTATATAGAAATTTTCAAATAATTCCAAAAATGAGAAAAAAGGAAAAAACTTGATTTAGATAAATTTTGTCCAATCGAGCTTAGGTTCATAATGATTTAAGTTCTATAAACTTAAATTTAAGGTTTCCTAAACTCAAGAAACTAAGATTTCAAATTTCTAAGAAAATTAAGAAATTTGGGGGAAAGTTTTGAAATTTTGAAAATAAGTAAACTAACCTTGAATTTGAGCTTTGAACAAAGTTTGTGGAAGCCCAATCATATTCCTAAGGTCCCAATCTAGCTGAAAATAAAGGCTTGAACTCAAAATTTTTGGAACGAATTTGAGAGGAAAGAGAGAAAGAGAGAGGCAGCGAGAGAAAGGATTTTAAGAGAGAGAGAGAGTGATCTAAGAAAGTGAGGAAAAGAGTGGACGGGAAAGAAATAAATAGAGAAAGGAGGGATAGCAGGTTTGGATAAAACCATGGGCTATCCCCGATTTTCACAAGCAGATCTCAAATGGTTCAAGTTTTTTTTTTTTTTTTTAGCAAAGAGGGACTTGTTTGGAATTTAGCAAGTTGTTTTGGTTCAAAATTCAAAATAACAAATAAAAGTAATTAAAAATATGATAAATTTAAAATGCCACAAAATAATTAAATTAAGTCCAAGTTTCATCAAGGCATACTAATCCACTATTTATACACTAATTATGCTTAATTAAATCCTAGGTGTTACAGCTCTCTACCCTTAAAAGAAATTTCGTTCTCAAAATTAGGAACTATCTCAAAAACAAAACAAATGTAGGTATAACTCTTGCATAGTCGATTCTAATTCCTAAGTCACTTCATTAGCTCCGTGGTACTACCACACCACTTTCACTAACGGAATTTCATGACATCACAGACTTATCATTTTTCGATTGATAATTTGAACCGGTACATCCTTGTAGATCATGTCTTCTTGAATCTGCACATCATGAAATGAGATAATCTTGCTTGGCTTAGGTGGACATTTTCGAAGTATCGACACATGGAATACATCATGCATATAAGAAAGTTTAGGGGCTGAGGTCAAGGCGATATGCAATCACATCAACACGTTGAGATATCTCAAACGGCCCAACGTACCTCGATGCAAGTTTCCCACTCACACTGAAATGTGAAATACCCTTAAGCGGTGAAACCTTCAACAGGACAAACTCACCTACTTCAAATTCCAAAGGTCGGCGTCTCTTATCAGCATAGTTCTTTTGCCTACTCTAAGTAGCTTTCACCAAATTACGAATCACGGTGACCTTTTTATTGCTCTCACGAATCTCATCAGGTCAGATAATGATCTTGTCCTTTGGTTCTGCCTAACACACTGGCAAATGACATCATCGTCTATAAAGTGCCTCGAATAGTGCCATACCAGTAACCGCTTGGTAGCTATTGTTGTACTTAAATTCTGCCAAATACAAGTGCTTCTTCCAATTCCCGCCAAAATCCAATACGCACACACGTAATATATTCTCAAGAATCTGAATGACTTGCTTAGACTGCCCATCGGTCTGAGGATGAAAAGCAGTGCTAAAATTCAAATCTATGCCTAAGGCTTCCTAGAAACTCCTCCAATACTTGGCGTTAACTTGGGTGTCTTGATCTAAAGTGATGGATAATAAAATTACATGCAATCTCACAATAGTCTCAAGATATAGCTCTCCAAGCAAAGGTATGAAATGTGTCAATTTTGTCAACCTATCGACAACGACCCAGATTGCATCATGCTTTTATTCTGTCCTTGGCAATTCGGTGAGGAAATCTATCGTTATATGTTCCTATTTCCACCTTGGCATGAGAAGCGATTGTAGCTGGCCAACGAGCTTCTGATGCTCAGCCTTCACCTGAAGACAAGTCATGCACTTGGCGACGTGCTCTTAGACATCCTTCTTTATACCTCTCTACCAATATTGCCTCTTCAAATCACAATACATCTTCATGCTTCGTAGATGAATAGCAAACTAAGATTTATGAGCTTCATCCATTACGACCTTCGTCACTTCCCTTATCACATGCATACCCCATTTTGAATCCGTATCCATATTCCCTGTAGATGTTGATCTCTCCATTGATTCTGCTTTATCATCTGAATAAGTGCTAGAGTATACTCTATAGGACACACCAAAACCTGATCGAAGTCTTCATAGTATTGTAGCCCGTACTCACTAACTATAGTATCTCTTTTTCAATCCTCAAGTGCCAGGCAAGCAAGAATCCTAGAAGACTTCCTACTGAGCGCGTCTGCAACCACATTAGCTTTCCCAAGATGATACTACAGTATGAAATCATAGTCTTCTATATATTCCATCCATCTTTTTTGCCTTAAATTCAAATCCCTCTGAGTGAACAAATACTTCAAACTCTTGTGATTTGAGAAAACCTGAAATGTCGCTCTATACAGGTAACATCTCCAAATCTTTAGGGCGTGAATCACTGTAGCAAGTTCCAAATCATGGGTGGGATAGTTCTACTCATGAGGTCTCAATTGTCGTGATCCATAAGCCACAACTCATCTATGTTGCATCAACACACATCCAAGTCCTCATCCCGATGCATTAGTGTAGACTTCGTACGGCTCATCACTACTTGGTATAATCAACACTAGAATGGTGGTCAACTGGTTCTTCAATTCTCAAAAGGTGTATTCACACTCTTTATCCCATTCAAACTAAATGTTCTTCTTGATCAATCATGACAACAGAGCTGCTATCTTCGAAAAATCTTGTACAAATTTCCTATAGTATCCAGCAAGTCCTAAGAAGCTACGAATCTCAGCCACGTTCTTCGATCGTTCCCATTGCACTTTTGCTTCTATCTTAGAAGGATCCACTAAAATACCTTACTCTGAGATGATGCGTCCTAAAACACTTAACCTTTTTTTCAACCAAAATTCACACTTTTCCTTTTTGGCGTACAGCTGGTGCTCTCGCAGGGTCTGAGGCACGATCCTTAAATGTTCCTCATGTTTCTCCTAACTCTTAAAGTAGATCAGTATGTCATCAATGAACACGATCACAAATTGATTAAAATAAGGCGTAAAAATTATGTTCATCATATCTATGAAAGTTACAGGAGCATTCGCCAATCCGAACAGCATCACAAGAAATTTAAAGTGTCTATACTGGGTCCTAAAAGCTGTCTTGGGAATATCATCTTCCTTGATCCTAAGCTAATGGTATCCCAAACGCAAATCTATCTTCAAGAAGTACCGAAAACCTCCCAACTGATCAAATAACTCATTGATCCTAGGTAGTGGATACTTATTCTTCACGGTGATCCAATTTAGTTACTAATAATCAATACACAATCAGAGAGTACGGTCATGTTTCTTGGCAAACAAAACCAACGTAGCACACGGTGACGTACTATTTTAAATATAACCTTTATCTACGAGTTCTTGAAGTTGCTTTCTTAATTCCTTCATTTCTACCAGTGCATTCAATACAGTGCTATGAAAATTGAAGTGGTCCCAGGGAGTATCTTAATACCAAACTCAATCTCCTGGTGTAGTGGTAATCTTGGTAACTCATTAGGGAAGACATCTTCAAACTCATCAACCACCGGTATCGTTACATTTTCTCCTACTACACTAGATTCTTCCTCTAGATTCAAAGGAAATGCATAGCAAGCCAGATTCTTTTGTCCTCCAAGGCATGTCTTCATGAGTCGTTCACTCATCATTCGATCATTACTGCCCTGGTAAGTAATCGTCGTGCCCCTATCAGACACTAGGGTTTCCTCCTAAGGTGGCAATCTACTAGGGCACTATATCTAGATAACCATTCTATTCCTAAGGTTACATAATAGTAATTCATGAGGATTATAATCAAATCACTCTTTAGAGTCTCATACCCAATCATTATCTTACATGATTTATATACGCAGTTTACATATACTTGCCCCAAGGGTGGCAATATACTAGGGCACTATATCTGGATAACCAGTCCATTTCCAAGATTACAATATAGTAATTCATGAGAATTACAATCAAATCACTTTTTAGAGTCTCACACCCAATCATTATCTTACATAATTTACATATGCAGTTTACATATACTCACCCCAAGGGTGAGGTAATTACCATAGGCTCATCAAATTCCTCTATTTCTAACCCCAGGGCATGTACAAAGGAACTTGAAATGAGAGAATAAGTGGCACCAGTATCAAACAAAACATGAGCTAGAGATTGGGAAACCAAAATTGTACCATCAACAACTGCATTGCTGGTCTGAGCTTTTGAACTTCCTGAAGTCATGGTGTGAACTTGAGCTGGAGCCTTTCCTTTTCCTTTATTAGCATTGCTAGGTCCCGGGTTTGTTGGTCGATACTGTTGTAGTGGAGGAGACTACTCATTGGCTGTATTGGATGCTCGATACTACGGGACATTCCTCTGAAAGTTCTGTGGTTAGTATCCTTACTCTAGGTAGAGCATCTGCAAAGGAATGAACTGATGAAACTGTAATTGCGAGACTTGCTGAGGCTGAGGTAGAGCAAGATACTGAGGTTGGGGCTAACAGCTTACACCTTCTTTGGTCTGAGATCCTTGCCGAGCATTCCTTATTGGGCAGTTCCTCTTGATGTGCTGTTACTCCCACTATTAATGTTACCTTGTTGATTCCTTCCTCAAGTTTGACGGTTATTATTACCTCTCTGGTCATTTCTTTAAGGTCCTCTGAATGCCTTTGCTCGGTTCTCGCAATAGAGCGCATAGTCGTTGTCCACAGATAAAGCTGATGATATTAACTCACCAAAGTTTTATAGTCGCAAGGCCACCAATTGTCGTCGAATGTATGCTTTGAGCCCTTCCTAGAACTTAATACACTTTTCCCGCTCAGAAGCCACGACAGATGGAGCAAATTTTGGTAACTCATTGAACTTTGTTTCGTATTCTTGAACCGTCATATTACCCTGTTCCAATCGATAGAATTCTACGACCTTCTGATCTCTGTATCCTTGCAAAAAATATCACTCGTAGAACAATTCTTCAAATCAGTCCCAATCAATATTCTTGCTGATCTCTAAGTGTTTTGCCTGCTTTCACTAAGTGTTTGCACTTCCTTATAACTTATAGGCCGCAAATTCTACTCGATATTCTGCCGGTACACCAAGGGAATCCAAGTGCTTTACCACTAAATCTAACCAATATTCAACCACCTGCGGATCCCTGTTTCCATCAAAAGTCAAGATAAATGCACATCGAAATTCCCTGAAATACTCATGCCGATGACTTGCCTCAAAATCTTCAGGCCTAGCCCTCGTCGCTATTTGCTAGAAAGCAGCAAACATAGCCCCTATCATGCCCTCATCGTTTTCAGGGTTCGCGTCAGCAACCAGACGACATTCTCTCAATTCAGAAAACAAAAGTGGACTGTCAGTGGTTTCTCATTATCCTACCTGTGTGTGCACAATTCCAAGGTTCATAACCTAGGGCTCAATTCAAAAAGAAAATTGCATTATTGCATAAAGAAAGAAAATTTGTGATATCTATATATTTTTTCAAAAGAAAATTGCATAATTGCATAAAAAATAGTCTATTCAGTTTTTTGCTACCAAATGAGAATTTGGTAGTAAATTTACGAATTTGGCTATCAAAATTTGATAGCTAAATTATTCATTTAGCTACCAAAATGCAATTTTGATAGCTAATTTTTAATACTTTTAATACTTTTAAAAGTATATATAAAAATATAAATTTTAATACTTTTAAAATATAACTTTTAATACTTTTAAAATTATATTTAAAAATAATAAAATTTCAAAATACTTTTAAAATTTCACTAGTATATATTAATGCTCTTAATACTTTTAGAATTAATCATTTTACTATTATGTATACCTTTTAAAATTTCAAAACGCTTTTTGAGTGTCCAAAAAATTAATAAAATTGTTTTAAAAAAATTGTATATGAAAAAAAAGGGAACCATATAGTATTATGTTTTTAATTATTTTTTGTTTTTAATCATCAATAAAGACTATTTTTTATCACAGGTTTAATTTTTTGTTATATTTATAAATAGGATTATCAAAATACCCTTAATTTTAAAATAATTTGTCAATTTGCTGTCAAAATTCTAATAGAAAGACTATTTATGTTAATGGTTCATACTTTAGGAAGAACGAATGTTATGTGTTAAAATTCAAGGGGTAAAGTGTTACGAAGGCTATAGTTCAGTGAGAATTTTTGTAATTAATCCTTTTCAAAATTACACATTGAATTAATTAAAAGTATAAAACATTTTATAAGCTAAAGTATTGTTGGTAGCTAAATACTTAATTTGGCAGCTAAATAGTGAATACCTAATTTTACTGCCAAATATTGGTAGCAACTTACCTTTTAAAAGCCACATGCACTCTATACCCTACCAACATCATACTCTTAAGTGGGGAAAAAAACAATCTCTCCCTCTGTGCTCGTAGCCCGTCTCCTCCCTCGATGTGCTTACTACCAGTCCAATGTAGCCGCCATCTACAGACCCCAATGCTCTTATCGTTGCCTCCGTCCATCATCCTCGGATTCGTCACCCAATGAACCCTATTTGTTGCCCGCCATTGTCACCATTTTGAACCCTGAGCTGCCCTACTCCCAACTCGTCTCTCATTCTCGCCCTCTCTGTAAGTCTTGTCCTCTCTATTTTTTTTCATGAACTAATTGTTTGGTTGAAATGTTTGGTCGTTAGGTCATTAGTTTTCATTGTTTGGAAATATTGTTTATGTTCGTATAATATTGTGATTTGTTTTGCTCTTCCGGTTTGTTTATAGTGTCTAATGATATCTATTTCTTAAGTTTTAGGTTGACACTTTGTGTTTGAATATCGTTTGGGTTATGTTTTAGGGTCTGTAAAATGATGGGTAATTTGGGGTTTTCTTCTTGTTTTGTGCTGCTTTATTTTTTTCTTTTCCTTGTCATCCCAAAAAAAAAGAAAAACATTCTTTCCTTCCAATTTTTATTCTAGTTCTCCCAAAAAAAGTAAAGAGTTTGTTCTTTTGGTGTTTCAGGTGCAATTTATTTGTTCATTGTTTGGTTTAATTTGTTTTGCATTGACAAATTTGATTGAATGGGAGAAAGGTGTCAGTAGTATATGCGGGAGATTACATGACGGTTAAAAACGGTCGCAAAAATATCGTCTAATCCATAATCATAAAATCCCATCACTTTATAGGGTGTTTGGTAGGTGGTGAAAAATGTTGGTCAGAACTATTTTTACTGTAGTATGTGAGAGCTTTACACTGTAGTGATTTTTTTATTGTTACTATATCATGTAAGAGCTTTACACTTTTTACAACTAAAAAAGTGATGTTAACCACTTTTGCCAAACGTAAGACGAAATAGTCGTTTAAAGTCAACCAGGTGTGGGGTTTGGTGTAAGGCACAAACATTAAATGACGGTTCTATTAAAAAACCATCATCTAATATTAAGATTAGACAACAATTTTAATGAAAAACCATCATCAAAAGGCTAGCGTTGGAAAAAAAAATACTACTATTTTGCTTTTTTCCATTGGTTGCCTAATTCCATGATTCCATTTTGTGGCCTTACAATTCATAAATATTAACGATTTACTATATTTTGTACTTGAAGAAATAAATTAATTATAACACAAAATATTTCAAACAACTATAAATCAAAGAAAAAGGTGAACAATTGTAGCCTCCAATTTCAATAAACTTTCACATTTTTCATTCTTCTTGGTGTGATTGTCAAATAAAAATGCAACAAAGTTTGCATTACAACATCCAAGAGAATGAAATACAACATAAATGCAATAAAAATGAAATGTCTTATTAAATAGTCCAACAAAAAAACACAATAATATAAAAGTGATTATTATTTTTTTTTTTTTACCTTTATTAGAGTTATCAACACAAGTCCATTCTACATCTAAATGGACTAAGTGTGAATGGTTGTCATTAAAGACACCAACCTTCTCCACTGATGGCAATCCTTTGCTAAAAGATGGAATATCACTGCCTTCATCATTATCCTTATCACCATCACTAACTGCTCTTGGCTTCATCAATACAACTAATGATAACTCCAAATCTTTAGAATCGGTGGCGGAGAAGACTTGTTTAGCTTATGATGCCATGATGAATGGATCATTCTTGTAATCCAATCTTTTAAAGTCTACAACTGTAATTCCTTCATTATCAATCTTTACATAGTTATTGTCAGTCTATTTACACTTAAAAAAAGTTACTCGAAGTCCACAATAGTCAAGTTCCCAAATGTTGTCAACATAACCATCTTAGGTCATTGTTCTATATACAAGATTCTTGTCTTTTATGGAGGAAACATGTCTTGAATCTGCACGAAGAGAATACCATTATTTTGGACTAGGTGCTTCTTATCTCTTTTGTGAGAGTAAAAGGTAAAACCATTTATTTAATATGAAGTATATCTCATGATTGTGAACGAGGGTCCTCTGGCTAACTTAAACAAGTCTTCTAAGACACCTTTGCTTCAAAACTCACAAGCCTTATTATATATGTTTGTCCATATCCACTCTCTAAAAATGTAATTGTGTTCTTCATCTTACAACTATTTCTCATTCCTCTCTCTTTTGGGATTACATCTTTTATTTCCTTCATGTAGACCTCTATGAATGGTTTGACTGCACTAATATTGTGCAACATGTGAAGACATGCATGCTCTCATTCCTTGCGAGAAACAGATGACGGAGTAACAGTAGACATTCTTTTTAGCGCAATGTTAACCTTCTGTGGAAAACTAATTACTTCGACATTGGAAAATTATTCCAAGAAAAACTCCACGGCTTCTACAGTGATGCTCGACAATACAAACTTCCAGGCTATTTCGATTCTTGACTAACCCTTCAAAATCTTTTTGTATCTTTTAAAAGGGCACATCCACCTAAAGTACAATGGCCCACAAAGCCTAACTTCATGTACTAAGTACACCGTTAAGTGAATCATAATATCCAAAAACGATGGTGGAAAGTATTTCTTAAGCATTCACAAGGTCTTCACCAACTCTACTTGTATTTTATCAAGCTTTAGGGATCTATTAACTTGGAGCATAAGGAGTTAAAGAAAAAGCAAAACTTTGTAAGTGCTTACCTCACCTTCGATAGAAGAATTCCACACAACGCAATTGGCAACAATTGTTGCATCAAAGTGTGACAATCATGTATCTTTATGCCAACAAGCTTCAAGTCCTTCATTGATACCAAGTTTTTAAAGTTCGAAGAATACCCTTCTAGAACTTTGATCGAAGCAAGCCATTCACAAAACTTTTTCTTCTCTTGTCTCATTAAGCTATACTTTGTAGAAGGCAAGTAAGTCGGAGCACACCTTTTCTCAGGAGCCAAATCACTTCTTATTTTCATTTCGATAAGATCCAACCATGCATTGAGACTATCTTTAACTTTGTTGAGAATGTAAAGCAAGTACCCACTATCGATTTACAAGCATTCTTCTCAATGTACATGACATCCAAACAGTGATGAATGAAAAGAGCACTCCAGTATGAAAGTTGAAATAAAATTTACTTCTTCTTCCATGTCCTTCTCTCACTGGTGTATTCTTTTTATTTTTTGACTTCTCAAAAACTATTTTGATATTCCTCACTATTTCAAGCACTTCATCACTTGTCAACAGTCTTAGAGGTCGTCTTTCTTCAGTCTTACAATTAAATGCTTTCTTCTATCTAAGGTATGGATGGTTCATAGGCAAAAACTGTCTATAGCCATCATAAATTGTCTTCTTACCATGCTTTAGCCAAAATGAAATGTATCAGTCACGCTAATAAGACAACTTATTGAATTCTTAACCGAGTACCTAGATAGGTTTTCATATGTAGGAAAGTCATTAATAGTCCATATCAACATTTTGGACTGTAAAAGTCTCCCTGTAGTAAGCATCTTGGACTTGTATACCACTTTCCTACAATCTTCTCAACTCATCGATCAATGGTGCAAAGACACATCAATGTAATTTCCAGGTTGATTAGGTCCAAAGATCAACAAAGTTAGTATAAGGACTTTTGTTTCATGCACAAGTCTGGTGGAAGATTGTAGTTAATAAGAATGACTGGCCAAGTACTGTACTTGGTATTTTGGTTACTATATGGATTCATTCCATCTACAGGTAAAGCAAAATAAAGATTCCTTGGTTCTACAATGAAGTCAGGATTCTCTATATCAAATGTCTTCCATTTTTGGCGCATCAGTTAGATGTCTTAACATGCCATCATCAATCCTCCTATCACAGTGCTAAGTTAAATCCTTTGCATGATTTGCATTGCGAAACAATCATTTCAAGCATGGTTCTAAGGGAATGTATCATAATACCTTAGTTGGGATAACTTTGCTTCCCGCCGATAGTTCCTTAGCTTTCTTCCACCGAGACACATTACACACCGAACATTCATCTAAGTCTTCACACTCTTTTGGTTATAACATACAATCATTCGAGCAAGCATGTATCTTCTCATACTCCATTCCTAGAGTATTTAACATCTTCTTTGTCTCACACCTATTTACTGATACTTTATTGTTATCCAGAAATGCATTATGTAACATTCTAAAAGTCTTATGGAACTTGAATTGGACCACCCATCTGCTGCCTTCAAATTTCATAATCTAATCAAACCAGATAGTTTGGTATACTTTAAACGCCTATTATACAACGGTGTATCAGCATCTTGCAACATCGTCTCACATAAGTCCTGTCGATGTACAAAATCTTCTTCCATATCATTCATCATGTCAACTATGTTAATACGTTATCATCCTCATCATTTATTCCGTTACTGGTATAGACATTCCCCCTCACAGTTGATAGTGAAGTTGGGACTTCCTCACTATGTCATATCCATACTTGATAAATCCGATCAATTCCATTTTGATACAAATGAAACCTAATTTCATCAAATGTTTGCCTTCTAATGTTTCTACAATCAACAAAAGAACAACAAATCATGTTTTCTTTCACATTAGCCTTAGTAAAAGCCATAAAATCCTCAACCTCTTTCTCATATTCATCACTCATTCTATTATCATTCATCCATTTTCAATCCATTGCTACAAAATCAAATCAAAACTTACTTAATGTAACAATCACAAAACAATCAATTAGACAAGTAGTAAAAGAAAACTAAAACTAATAAACATAAAATTAATATGTTTATCAAATTAACATCAAGTTGTACAAATAAATTTCTAACTAATTTTAAACAATCCACTTGCAAAACATAAATTAAGCCCAAAACTAATATATTTATCAAGTTAACATATTATCAACAATGCAAACATAACAAAACTAAGAAATCCACATTATCAAGTTTAACCAAAACTAAAACTAACATATCTCTAGTATCAATTTAAACCGAAACTAAAACTAGCACAAAAATTAAACAAAATTAACATACTCAATTCACAAACACTATGGATCCGTTTGGTAAATGGATTCGAATTAGTGATTTGATTTGAGCTATGTGATTTGAATTAAGATTTAAGTTAATGATTTAAATTATTATGCAAATTGACGTTTGGATGTGTATTTAAGTTTTAATTTGTGTATGGAATAAAATTGAAATTTGTGTTTGGAGAGGTAGTGAAAACAGTTTTTGATTTATTAAGAAGTCTAATAAAATCTTAACGTTAATGATCTTAAAAAATATGCAATATGGATTTTAATTTATTCTTTTCTTCACTAGGAACACAATAAAAAAAGAATCATCTCATTTGGATATCAAATGAAAAAGTTATGATTTTTTTTCCTCAAATATTGAAGAAAAAGTTTTAGTTTTTACTATAGCAAAGATATCCAACTATCAAAAGTTTAGGGGGGATTAAAACTTTAAAAACTTAGATTATTGATACTGAAAGGATTCAAATTTTGAGGAAACAAACACGTATCTAAAAGATTCTTAATACTCAAATCTAAATTTGAGTCCATTGAGTCTAAAGGATACACAAAACAAGCAGGCCTTATATAATTCCTAGATAAATATCTCTTATACATATATCATCAAAAAAACTAAATATATTAAAAACAAACCTAAAACTAATAAATCCAAATCATGAGGTTCAAAATCATTACAAACTAAAAACATACCTAACTTGGAAGGCAGAGTGACTATGAGGCAACAAGGCGGTTGCTGAGGAGGAGAGGAGGAGGCGGTGGCTAGGGGCTCAGGAGAATAGGAGGCAGCGGTTTAGGCTTGATGACTGAGAAGGAGGCCAATGGTCAGAGAGGGAGTTGCAGATCGACAGAGATTTGAGAAAGAAAGAGTGAGAGTGAGAGAGAGGTATGAGAGTTGCGTTTGATTTTTTGAAATGTAGGATTTTAAAACACCTTAGACGATGGTTTTAAATAAACCATCATCTAAAGATATATATTAAACAACGGTTTGTAGAAACAGTTGTCTAAATAACGGGACTTATAACCCCTATAAGTGCCATGTGCCTTTAGACAACGGTTCTTTGGTTAACCATTGTCTAATCAGTGTCACATAACGCCCAGTTTGTTGTATTGTGTACTGAGTGAATTTTTTTTGGGTAATTGAAATGACCTATATTGAAACATGTTTCTTTCTTCTATTGAATTTTTATACATTGCCCCTCTGTCTCACACACAGACATATAAATTTACAATCTTCATATTTAGTTTTATCAAATTTGAATAGCGCCTCTTTATGAATTACACGTGTGCTTTACTAAGGTTCTTGTAACGTGGGATGTATAGAAAAGTTGTGTATTTAGTGTGATTATTGGTGAATATGTTTGATTTACTAATGAGTTGTTGTAATGGTGTGTTATGTGACGAGTGAAGGAATTGTTTTTTGGCAGTTGTTAGTCTTGTTTTCTTAGCTAATACGTGTGATTTGTTTAGAAATTTTCCATGTTATTGCTTTTACGGCTAGCATTCCAAAGTTTTGGAGTGGTTTTTGGAGACTTGGTGACTTCTCCTTCGTATGAGTTTTACAATACGTTTCTTGGCAAAGTAGAAAATCCGAAGGATGTGATTGGTGTTCTCTCATTGATTACACACTCTTTTCTCTTA
>CAMOHE010043045.1:16998-36624 GCA_946598075.1 Artocarpus hirsutus
TGGCACTGGTCAAGGAAAATTAGATGATGAGTCTCTAATCATATGGTTTGCACGTGCTTTTCCAAGTATTATGTTCTCAAAGGTAAGATACATGGAGCTGTTTTTTGCCTCAAGGTGTAGTGGTAGATACTGTGTATTGTATTATTTTATGTTTTCTGGGCTTGCCTACAGCCTTATTGTATTACATGGTCTAACCTGTTTGTTTCTTCCTTTTTACTTTTTCCTTTTTTTTTTTTTTTTTTTTTTTTGCAGGTTCCTCTCCAACAAACATACTTAAAGAAAGTGACATATATTTGGCCAAGTGATATTTACTGTGTGTTGTATTATTGTGAAAGATTATACCATTAATGAGAGGCGACTTCAACAACTTAATCCGCCCTCCGACAGAGAAGAGAATACCAACTCCCCCACCACTGTGAGCTCCTATTTCTTGAATATTTTTGCTTGTATAGGACTTGCATATGCTTTATTATATTAAATTATGTTGGAGCTATTAATATGAGAAATTTTGTTTATTAAATTTGTCATTTTTAATTTTACTTAATTTTTAATTTGTCATTGGTCATTTATTAAATTTGCTTACTAAATAATATATGATTGTGGCACCAAATAATATACATTTTTGCTACTAAAAATTATATGATTTTTCTACTAATCAATTGGTAGCTAAAATATTTTGCTACAAAAAAACCTAAGTAGCAAATTTAGGTCATCTTTCATGATCGGATAAGTATCTGCTACCAAATACATATATTGGTATCGTAAAAACATTTTGCTACCAAATTTCTAATAGTTGATACTTGAAGCTTTTTAGCTACCAAAGTGTATTTGAGACCAAATATTTTAGTAGTGAAAACATTCAACTACCAAAGTATCTTGTTTTTGGTAGTCAATCATGCTTTTTTTCGTTGCCAAAACGTTTTAGCTACCAAACATGGTAGCAAAATGGCATGTCAAATCCACTTTTAAAAATCAAATTTTTGAGTTTTGCCAATCAATTTTTTGGTAGCAAAACATATTTCTTTTGGTAGCAAAACTTTCAGCTACCACGATTTTTTGGTAGCGGAAACTATTGGCTACTAAAAGCAAATGTTTTTGCTACCAAATTACAATAGTTAATTATGTTTTATTCTCTACCAAGACTTTTTAGCTACCAAATTTTGATAGCAAAATAGAATGCCAAGTCTACTTTTGGAGACTAAATTTTTGAGTTTTGGCTATCAATTTTTGGTAACAAATTGTTTGCTACTTAATTAATTTTGGTAGCAAAAACTTTTTGCCACCGATCTTTGGCTACCAGGATCTTTTAGCAGTGGAAACTTTTGCCTACCAAAAACAGGGGTTTCTTCTGGTAGCTAAATGTTTGTTTTCTTGTAGCGACGTCACGAATCTAATTGTCAATAACATTGATTTTCTAACAACGTTCAATCTCGTGAATTTGTCATTCAATTGATTAGTTTGTGACCTAGATAAAAGGAATAAAATCACTAAAGAATGGCCTATATCTTATGGAACATATTAGAGTAAACACGAGCATTACGCATGATTTGTTTTTTAATGGTCAATATAAATATCATACTAGTTGCAAAAAAAAAAAAGTAAAATAGAGAAAATTTATATCAATTTGTAGAATCGTGCAATTAGTTAGCTGATCTAGATAAAAAGTAAACGGACGTAATAGATTAAGTAAACTTGATAATTAATATTGTCTTAATTTAATCAATTATTAAAAAAAATAAGATCACTAGTATAAAAAAAGCGTTAGAAGGAGATTTTGCACTAAAAAAGCGTTAGAACGAGATTTTGCACTGTTGTCTAAAAATAAGATGGCGGTTAGCCAAACTATTGTTCACCATCGTAGTATGTCAAATACATATAGCGACGGAAAACCGTTGTGTAATGCACACATGAAACCATTGAGAGTCCATGAAGGGTATATTAAACAGAATTAAGCCCACATAATTCATACATGGGTCACCTATAAGAGCAAAAATAAGATTTTATCACTCTTAAGTTTTATTTCATGTTTACACTCTCACTTGACATCTTTTTTTATCCAAACTTTCATTTAAGAAGGGTTTGCTTGCATATTTTTTCTCAGTTTTAATGTGTAACTCATTTAATAAGTTGATATTTTTTGTCGATATATGAATTTGAATACTAAAAAAGATGAAGAGATGTCAGCGAACAATATCAAGAAGAAATGTCCATGTTGAATCTTCTTAAATGAGAGCAGATAAAAAAAGGTTAAATGAGAGTATAAGCATGAAACAAAACCTAAGACTGATAAAATCTATTTTTCTTTACAGGTGACCCAAATGCGAATTACGTGCTTAACTATGTCCATTTGAATGGGAAATCAAAAAATATGAGACATAATGAGAAGCTTTAAAACAAGTGTAAAATAATGATTTGTAATATTCAAGGGCAAAATGAAGTGTTTTGAAAAATAAGGAAGTAAAGTAATGACTTTTAAAGTTTAAGAGATAAAGTAAAAGAAATTTTAAAGTTTAAGGACTATTAATGTTAATAAGTCTAAATATATTTATATATAAATTGTGAACATTATCTGTTTAGTTTATTTAAATAATCAAACCTCTTTTTTTAACAATAAAAATAAAACAGCAATAACAATACTAATGGTAATATATATGTTAATCTAATATGTTTTAATTAATATATTATAGAAAATCTGAAGCCCCACTGGACCCTGTTTTATCTCTCTGTTTTTGTAAATAACAGTTTTGATTAAATTGTCGTCTAATTGACGTTATCTAATCGACAAATTGTTATATCGGTTGCATATCTTTTCCAAACATGTTAATATACGTCAGAAATTACATCTAAGCTTTTTAGATGATAATTCTAAATCTTATATTATTAAGAATATTTGGAGTTCCGAAAGTATTACACATCACATGAAGTATTGACCACTTGTGCAATATTTAATTCAACCCAATAAAAATCTAACACCAATAAGACAAAAAATTAAGATGCACAAGATAATGTGTCAAATCAGCTGTTTGTGCTTTTCAAATGTAGCATCTCTGTCCTTGAAATATTAAGAGCCTTTCACTGTCTAGACAGAAATTTGCAACTCTTTTAGTTTTACTTGGGATAAGGTAGCGGAATTCTAACCTGTCGTTCAATTTCTTGTCATGCATACAGACTCTTGCAGTACCCGCATCATTCTTCTTTCTGCCAGCTGGCCTCCACCCCTATACATACACACATATATATATATATATATATAAAAGAATAATGCCATGATACTAACTACTCTATCATCTTTGAGTTGTGATTAATTTATTAATATATACAACTTATTAATATAGTAATGTTTTATATATCTATTAATAAAAATAAGAAAAGTCATAAATTAATACATAAGTTAAAACTAAAATTAGTGTCCTTAAATTTTATTATATATATATATATGGGAGTGGTTTCAATAGACACTTTTGAATAAATACTGTTATTGTTAATTATGTGAGATGAATTTTACTATTATAATAAATTAGAAAATTGAACAAAATAATAATAATAATTAATGAGATTAAATTTTTGTCATTTCTCATCATCAATTGTTGTTAAAATATTTCCTAATAAAAAATACAGCCATTGAAATTCGACAATTAATAAGCTGACTGATCATATATCTATTATCTCTATTAGTATACAAGAGTATTTTAGTTTTATCTGCAAAAGTTTTTAATAAAAAATTTAGATATGTCCTTATTTTATTAAAAAAAATTACAAATGTGTCTCTATTGAATACTAAAAAATATTATTGTACTTTTATTTTACATAAAATATAATAACTGTAACCTTACTTAATAATAAAAGGAATTCTTTAATAAACTAGATGTGTCACGTCATTCTGTTTACATGTTTACATCGTACACCTGACTATTTAAAAGCTAACATATGCATAATTTGTTCTCATTAATTCTCTCTCTCATACTATATATTTTACATTAATTTCTTAAAAGAGTGTTAACAAAAGTGGTCTAAACCACTTTTTTAGTTACAAACGGTGTGAAGCTCTTACATGCTACAATAATAATAAATAAATCGTTACAGTGTAAAGCTCTCATATGCTATAGTAAAAACAGTTCTAACCACCCTGTCAAACACCTTAGTAGTCATAATTATCATAAAATACACCGTCTAAACTCATATATTTATTGGTTTTAACTCTAGACAATTTTCGTAAAACAGTTTTCTACACTTAATTTGAAAACTTAATATGTTTGAATCACTAATATATTGTTGGTTATTTATTTTCAAGAAATGAGAAGAGGCACATGAAAAAAAAAAAAACGTAAAACAAGCGTTACTATCCCTGGAGCGAACGTCTTCCACTCATTGCAAAAACTGGAGTTTATGTGGTGAAATGATTCTTTTGTCATCGATCTAGTGTGTGTGTGTACTGTTTGCTCTAGTTTTCAACTAAAAGTCTCTGTTAAATACTGCTCACAATTGTTTTTTGTTATAACCCTATACAAATGAAGGGAACAAGTATTTCACTATACAAGTTTGGCTAAAAAAGCATTAGTAGTGTTCTGGTTCTTTCTTTTTCTTTTCTTTTCTTTCCTTTTTTTTTTTTTTTTTTTGTTTCCTTTGTGCTTCCTGTTTCATTTAGAAATGTTTCGTTGCAAAACTAGTGAAAAATAATATACAGGCAATTTAAAACATTAAGTCTCCCGAAGAGATTAAAATATAGAAAAATAGTTTTAACAATTACTATTTTAAAATTAAAATTAAAATTAATACAAAAACTTAATTTGAATATTTATGTCAATTATGACTAATCAATTTATATAAAGTAAAGCAGGAAAGAGAAAGAATTGATAAGATAAATCACCCAAATGTCAATTTTTAATTAGTCAAGTGTATCAATAAGCATAATGATACAGATATAATTAAATATTTATTTAATAAAATACTCTCTTATTTTTTTATAATCCTCCCACTAAACAAATTTTTGCCCCTGTCGTTGCTTATTCGATTGAGTAGTTTTGGGATATGAAATCAACCATGCAAGCAAATTTCAGCAATCTGCAAATATGTAGAAGCACATGAATTTAACACAGCAAATATAGTGCAAGAGGAGTCATAATAGCAACACTTTCTTTTTTACTCTTTTATATTTTCTCTAATCATTGTTTGATATATAAAATCGACTCATATTTTAAATTATTTTTTAAACAAAAAATAAGATAATAAGGCTCAAGTGTAAAAAAGGGCATAAAAAAGGACGACTAGTACTTTTCATACGGTGCAATATAAGCCGCTAGCTTCAATTCTAGCCCTTCGTGAACCGAAGAGTCAAGGGCATATAACAATATCTGTCAGCTTTTACGTACTCCAAGCTAAGGACGGTGGCACACCACTTGGAACCGTACAAAACGATCGGTAGTGTCTATATATATATATGTACATATGTGTACAGATACTTTTTGCTTTATAGAAACAAAGGCTGTGTAGTTCAATGAGGAGACAATACGTTGATTTATTATGGGTTTAAAAAGGTGATGGTAACTATTTTTATTGTAACATAAGAAAATTTTATATTGTAATAATTTTTTTATTGTTATTATAGCATATGAGAGCTTTATATTGTTTATAATTAAGTTTATAGTAATAATCATATAGTATGGTGAGAATAGCGTTGATCAAACTGCGCTAATTTAAACCTTTTGAAACATCCCTGTCTTGTGCATGTGATTATGAAGTAAGACTAAGATAATTACGTCTAAAAGAAATGTAAGCAATGTTTTTTTTGAAGGTGAAATGTACGCAATTATTATCAAAAGAATTCATGATTTATGAATTCATGATGTTTAGTAATTAGATTTTTTTCGGTATTTTTCAATCATGAATTTTTTAGATCTGTTTGCAAAGACCAAAAAAATAAAATAAAATATTCTCTCTTTTTTTGGTTAATTTTTCCTTATCCATGCACGCAAAAGGATTGTTGTTGAGTATTGAGATGTTCCAAGAGCACCTAATGAAAAACAATTTATTAATTTTTATTCAGCAGAGCTAGTTTCTTATTCAATTTAATATATACATAAAAACGTACTTTATTCTGCGGCATGACATAATTTCAATGTTGTGAGCTTCCCGAATATATATATATATATATATATATAAATAAAGGAGGCATTGAAAAACAAAATAACAACAACAAAAACCACCCATTTTTAATGTTATGCCGGAAACATATAAATGTAAAAAAATTGTATTGAATATATGTACAAACTCAATGAGAAGATTAGGCTTGAAATTTGCAACACTAAAACTTAGTTGGCATAAATACATTCCTGTACATCAACTCGAACAAAATACATTGCAAGTTTGGAACAAGTTGTTCCTGATCATATATTGATCGACACTAAAAATTTAAAAAAAAAAAACTACAAAAGAAAAGAACTTTTGAGAAAGCATAATTGGAATTATTCAAAAGTAGCATAATAATACAACTTGAAAACATGTCACACATATATACAGATGAATTCGTCCGTTTCTCTCTCTCTAAAAGATCAACAACGAGTTCTTGATATTATAGTTCATCTTCTCCAAGTTGGGCTGCACAGCAAACTGGATCATAGGAGGGGGCCCACACGCCAATGCCAGCGTCTCATCCGACCCTTCAGGAACATGCTCCCTCAGGATACTCTCCGTGATGAACCCCGTACTATATTGCCACGCTTCCCCACCTTTCCCCACCACATACCACACCTTCAACCTTTCACACTTCCTGGCCCACTCGTCCAACTCCTCCCTCAAAAGTATGTCGTCTTCCGTCCTGTTGGCATAAACGACATACATTTCAGTGTCGTCTTCTGGGTCCTTCAATTTCGCCTGGACCACTTGATAAATCGGCGTGATCCCGGTTCCACCCGCCAGCATGGCAAGCCTCTTGGCAAACCTGGGCTTTCCATGGACAGAGAACTGTCCACGGCCCAAGTACTCAATATGGCCCAATGGGCCCTTCACGTCCAAAACCGAGCCCAAAGGAAGAGAATCGAGGTACTGAGACATCATCCCTCCGTTGGGGAATTTAGGATGAACATTCTTGAAGTAGACCTTAACGACAAGCTCAAAATACCCAACTTCGTCGACGGATGTCGTTGGCGTGTAAGCCCTCATGCAAAGCTTCTCGTCAATGGTGGCACAAAGGAAAATGTGTTTCCCAACAGGAAGACCGAGGACTTGCTCTTCAGAAGGAAGGGCAAAACGGAAGACCCTTACGTCGTGGGAGATTGTCGTTTTCTTGACGAGCTTGCATGGGAATTTCTTCCCCGGGACGAGAGCCACAGGGCGGGAAACGGGAGTGGCCAACTCCTTGATGGGAGCCAAGTGGGAAAGGGCGTTGGAGGAGCCGTGGACGGAGTTGTTGGGGGAGGAGCCGTCATAGGCGTAGCCGGTGGTGATAAGCTCGCCAATGCGGTAATCTTCTAGAAGTTTCTTGGCCTTGTCGGAGTGGATGGCGTCGAATTCTTCAGTGCAGTCGGTGCCGGCGTTGATGAGGATGCTGTCGGCGCCGCCGGGGTGGTCGTTGAGGAAGCGGGTGCAGTCGTAGATGTGGCCGTGGACGACGATCCAGGCGGAGGACGGGGAGTTGTGTTTTTTAACCTCGGACATGGAGTAGGTCTTGGAGGCGGTGTTCATGAAAGGGGATGAGACGCTCTTTTTTAAGGTAGGGTTTAATTTCGCCTCCGTCGACTCGAGGTGGCGCTCCTTCGCCATCCACCCGCCCGACTGGTTGCCCGGTTGAGTCGGGTGCTCGAACACGATCCCGATCTCGCCCTTGTGGGGCTTGCACAAGCTTGTCTTCACCCGGAACCAGCAGTTGTTCATCATTCCCTGCATGTATATTAAATTAATTGGGATACGTATTTTAAGACTTTGAAATGCTTTTAAATTAATTTTGATGCATTCTTTTTATCTGAATCCATTAAATATTGTAGCACATTTAGACACTGATTGGATATTAAAATCTGTTAGTTTAAAACATTTATATTAGTTGTTCTCCCTTCTGAATTTTTTTTTAAATTAGCTTGCCTATGGACCAATTTATATATGTACATTTCTTTTTTTGCCTTTACATTTTTATTATTATTAGAAGTGAGCATGGAGCTATAGTTAGACTGGGTATGTGACGACAATTATAATTGACGTCAGTTGAAACAAATTGTTGAATTTGCAAAAATTTATAAAGTAAAAGTATACAAGTCCTCTTGGTTGAAATTCACTTAGAGTGTACCGCACTAATGAAGAAGGCATACAACTAATCAAACTAAATACGTTTTCATTTTTTCTTCAAGTTAAAGAGTCCATTCAAAGACAAGGGATAAGAGCGGACCATTTCATAAGGCTTATATGCCCTATAAGTCTATGGGAGGGCGCGACCAAAAACTATATCAGCACTAGCAAGTGGTGGGGATTTTGTTTGGCACAAAAATATCACAACAACTAAGATGGGCCCATGCTACAAGGCTGGCATCCAATACATAAGTTTGATGCTAGGGACGATTGGTACTAAATATATCGTCATGAATATGCGCCGTTAGTATATAGGCCTAGCAAGTAGCCAACTTTGCCCCAACTTTTAGAGTCCTTCCATTTGACCAAAAAGTGACAACTTGTGACATGTGATCATTCGCTTAGAGGTGGTAGAATTACCGATTCAATTACTGTCACGTTTAGTATGTTTCACATGAGACAACTTGTACTATATACACATATATACACACAAATATAATATATGTGTGTGTGTGTGTGTGTGTGTGTGTGTGTGTGTGTGTAATAGTAAACTAGAATTGATGAGGTTAACTTATATAAGGAGAAATCCAAAGTATAATGACGTACCATAACATTCCAAATGAGCTTCTCGGGCTGGGTGTTGAGGGTCTCGTCCCAAGCCCGGACGGCAATCTCTTTGGCAACAAGGAGATCGAGCACTTCAACCTCCAACGACCAGAAACACCAACACCAGTATTTGCCATACTTGTTGGGCTTCTCAGGGTGGTCCAAGCTGCACACGTGCCACGTCTCCCCACCGTCCATCGTCACCTCCACACGTGTCACTTTCTTCCCTCCTCCTGTCATATAATTTCCCCACAAAGCTCGATAGATTACAACAACATCATTTATAAGTCGTATCACTGTATATATTGCAATTTGCAGACACACACAAATACAGTTATAAGATCTATGACGTAGATAATTATGTATTTTGGTATTTTTTTTCTACTTGCAATGAGGTCTTTTATGATCTGATATGGACGTTTTAACTATTATTTTGTGGTACCATGTAACTTGTATAATTAGTTTTCACTTCTTAACAGAAAATGTTTAACAAGAACAACAATAAACATAAAAAGGAAAAAAAAAAACAAGACACTAGCTCAAAAAAAAAAAAAAAGGAAAAATAAAAAAGGCGATCATAAGTTGGAAACCGCAAAGGACTTGGAGCTGTCTTTGTAACATTAACAGTATCGAAAAGATGGGCCGAAGCAAATTCCAAACTATGTCTCCATGAAAAGCAGTATCAACAGAGAGAAAACGTGTTTTCTTTCCTTCTTGACACTTGTTGCTTATATAAACAAAGAAATAAATTTCTATGAATTCGGTAACGGAAAAAGCTGGCCGGAAATCAACTTTTTACTAGTTTTTTTTTTTTTTTTTTTTGGTAAAGACCAACTAGCAAGTTGGTGTTTGTTGTTACCACGATTTGATGCTTTTAAGGTCGGCATACAAGAGACATACGACAAAAAACTAAAAGAGCGTTTTAATTAATAAGTAACGTGGAAGAGCATCTAACCCAGCACAGAAAAAAACTTCAGAAGTCAGAAGTCAGAAGAACTGAACGTCTTTTGTTTGGCTCTCACAATAAAATACAGAGCAAAAGCAACCTATATATACTTCATACGTATAATAACGTCGATGTGTAGGGATCTGAGCTTGAGGAAATAACATACCAGAATATGCGTAACCCCTTAACATGTATGGCCTTTGAGCGGTCCATGAGTTAATCGGCAAGATCTCTTCGTGACACGGCGTCGTTATCACCGAGTTTATGTTCAGCTCGTTTATTATATACTCTGGCTTATACCACCAAGCTGCACACATAGTTAAAAAAAACAAGTTATTCTTTCACTTCTTTCAAATCAACAACTCATACAACCAATAAGCACATATTTCAAGTCAAAAATCAAACACTAGAAATAAGATATTTAGATCTTTATATGTTCTCCAATTTGTAATGATTTATTTTATACTAAATGGATTTAATATTCAAAAATATGCACTGTCAATATTGTTTTTTTAGGTACTTTATCGTAAAAAAATCTTTTAATAATAGATGTCATAATAAATTACTTTTTAAGCTATTGAAAGTAAATTTGGGATTGGTTGAAAAGTTTGAAACTTACATTCCGCGTTGGCCAGCTCAGCGTCGACGTGAGATGGAAGAACCCTGTTGTCCTTGTAATGGTAATAGCTATCGGACTCCTGGGTCGTCACAACAATCCTCTTAAGCCACTTGACCATTCGGCCGCCGATGAATCCCGGTATGATCATCCTCACCGGAAAGCCGTGGTCCGGCGCCAGCCTCTCCCCGTTCTGCATGTACGCCAAGATAATATCTCTAGCCGGATCCATCGCTATCTCTTTCCTCACACTCGTCCCGTACTTGGACCCACCGCCACCTGGCAGGTCCTCCGCCCCTTCAAAGCACACATTGAGTGCCCCCTTCCCACGTGGCAGGATCCCGCACCTCTTGAGCAGCGCACGCAAAGGTACACCCGTCCACACCGAAGTGGACACTGCTGCGGCTCCCCAGTTGAACCCTATGGACTGCTTCACCAGATTCTGCTCCTTTCTTCTGTTCCCAGCGCAGACAAGGGTCACGGGGAACTCACGTGACGGGAAGCTGTTGACCAGCTCGTCCATTGTGAACTTGGCGGGGCGTTTGACCAGGCCGGTGACTTCGACCGTCCAGTCGTCCCAGGAGGCCCTAGGGACGGTGCCGTGGTTCCGCACGTAGTGGAGCGGGACCGGGGTGATGAATCCGTGGTGCATGAGGCGGGTCAAGGGAGGCTCCGAGTTGAAGGGGTGCTTCCCTGTAAGGCGGACCATGGTGGAGTTGCGCTTGATCCAGCTATCGGATGTGCCCTCGTCACGTGGGTCCAGGGTCGACTGCTCAAGTTCGTTCTTGCCGCGGCGGATCATGTCGCGGTATTCGTGCATCTTCTCGTCTTCGTCGTCGTCGTCGTCGGACGAATCGTCGAATGCCACGTGTTTCTTGGGGAGCATGACGTCCGGGTTTTGTGGGAAGCTGTAACCGCGGACGGGGGAGTCTGGGCTGTAGTTGGGAGTGGGCTTGAAGGACCGGACGACGCCGTTCAGGGCCGGCTGATCCAGCCTGGAAAACTGCCGGTTTTCCACGGAAGCCGCCATGACAGAGTCTTTTTTTGAGAAAAGTGGAAGATAAATTGAGAGACTAATATGGACTTTTCTTTTCTTTCTTCTTCTTTTTTTTTTTTTTTTTTTTTTGAATCTATTATTTGTTTGGTGGTATCCCTGGGTTTCAGTTGGAAAAGTGGGAGGGAG
Organism: Artocarpus hirsutus; assembly: GCA_946598075.1. NCBI lineage: Eukaryota > Viridiplantae > Streptophyta > Magnoliopsida > Rosales > Moraceae > Artocarpus > Artocarpus hirsutus. Next base: position 28,624 of record CAMOHE010043045.1, read on the forward strand.
CAAGAGCGACTTATATGGGCTCCGAAGGAGGGGGGCGTGGGTTTATTATTATTATTTTTTTTTTAATTTCAATTTCTCTTATTTTACAAATAAATTGAAAATAAATAAAGAAGAAAAAGCCAGTTGGGTTGGGGGTGTCGGCTGCAGAAATGGAGCCGTGGCTCAGCAGTCCAGAAGCCTGGCTACTGGCTAGTGACCAGCAAGAAAAAAGCCACATATGCTATATACGGTTCATCTAGAATACATATCCACAACTTATATTCAATTTTCTCTGTTTAGAAAACCAAAGGTGATGTATACAAGTAAAGACCACCTAGGGTTGGAAAGAAATTTTTACCTTATTGTTACATTTTGTTGTTTTAATTGTAGGATTGACTTTTCAATAATTTGATACAAGTGTTTACGATTAAAATTTATAACACGCGATACTTCTTATTTATATATCAGATAGATAAAAAGTTAAAATAACAATACTTTTCAATAAAATAAAAATAATTGACCAACCATACATTTTGGCTAATATTAAAATTTTTACGTTTAGTAACTCTAAAATCTTAAACAGAACTTATTTAGTAGATAAGTTATTATTTTTAATTATTATATCTAATAATATTTATAGAATTGTATTTTTTTAATCAAAACGACTGCTCAGTTGCAACATTTTAGTCTATTGACCATTAAATTCTGCAACGAGGATTTCCATAGGCATGTAAATTTCATTCAAGAGAAAATAGAAAGAAATCTCGTTTGCACTTAAGATAATTTCCATGGTTCCTACGTGTGTGGGAGGATATTACTTGGTTGCACGTGTTTAAGTAAATGGAATTTCGTTTTGGTCTCCAACAAAAATAATAATAATAATAATGCGAGATTTGAATTAAAAACAATTCACTGCGTATGGTATTCAACCTTACCCAAAATAAGTGGTGATCAGTGCATGAGTATGCATGCCTCGTGTGGTGGTCAGGCCTTTTTTTTTTTTGTTTTTTTTTAAGTCCCATAGATTTTGTTCTTTTTTTAAAAAGAAAAAAAAGTTAAAAACGGAATTAGAAGAATTTGTGGGTATTGCAAAAACAGGATTTAGGTTGAACCTTCCCCAGTTCAGGTTTATTTATTTATTTATTTATTTTGGTTATTGGAAGCCAGATTGATGCTTCCCGGCGGCCGGTGGGTAGCTTTAATGATTATTTGCAAAGCCAAAATTGAAACTTCCCATAAAGTTCCTTTGAAGTTGAATATCCAAGGTTTTTGTTAGTGATATGAAACACAAACGGTCCATAAGTTTCTTACAAAACGATAAACTGCAATTGATTATTACAGAGGGTTGAATAGCATGTACCAAGGAATGGAAAAAGGACAAAGAAAATAGTTGTAAGCATATGATAGATTTATGTATTTCATGAAAGAGACTTGCTCAAAGTATATTGTTTCCTGCTCTTCCAAAATAAGCTGAAATGGTTACAAATTTTATTTTTTGAAACTTATTAAAGTAAATAATATGTTTCGAAAATATTTAAAGTAAATAGTAATAAGTAAAAAAATTTACTTGATAAAAATATCTTTTACTTATCTATTTACTATAAGTAAAATATGTTTTTATAAATTTTTTTTTCTACTATCTACTATAAATATTTTTAAAACCTAATATTTAACTTAAAAAGTTTTAAAAATCTAATATTTCCTGTTCGCTAATATGTGTATACATAATTCCTATATACATATATAATATACACACACACACACACAAAAACATAATTCACCCACACACCCCGGCCCGGGAGGTTCATGACTTTTTTGCCCCTTAAGGGAAAGTTATTTTATGATATTTTGGGGCTAACTATTCCTAAATTTGGAGAAAATTAAACCATTATAGTTAATTTAAATATTTGTTTTTCAATGATTCCTGCTAATGAGGAATTATACGTAGATCATGGAGAGTATTCGATCAATGAATACGATAAAGTCGATTATTAAAGTCCGGGGATCTTTTTGACTATAGAAATCTAAAAGGAAAACGTTTCCTTTGGCTACGAGCCGGTCTAGCAAAATCTTCTAACAAAATCAAATTGAGGTCTCTTTTTTCTTAATTTACTTTTTTTATTCTTGGGTGGAATCTTTTTTTTTTTTTTTTTGTTCTTTTTTGAGGAGAGTGGATTCTACTTTCTCGGTTTGGAAATTTGAGAAATGTCCCTTCACTAAAACAAAATTTTTATTTATGTTTTTTTATATATAGTCTTCCTTAAATACGCACAGAATTTTTATTATTCCTCTCGTATATCAACTTGACTTAATGTGGTATTCTAAAAATTGTTAAGCTTTTTAATTAGGATGGTTCTATTTACACCCCTTTGATCTCTTCACATTCTCCATCTAAATACATCCTTTATAATTTTGAAATAATTAATTTTATTTATTGCACCCCCTAGAGTTTTAAAACTACCCTTATGATTATTACTTGCTTCACCTCATTTTTCTTTTCACAACCATCATTTTTAATTTTTTAATATTCTTATTTCTCTATCTCTCTATTTTTTTGAAGCTTTGGGCATGAATAAAAAATTTTAATTTGAAAATTATATATTTTCACTACAATTTATTAAAAAATATTGAAAATATTATATCTAATAATTGCACAAATAGAAAAAAAAAAGAAAAAATTAGAAAATGGTTATGGTCTCCTACTGGTGATATAATGTATTCATATAAAGGAAATAATTCAACGAAATAAAGAACAAATTTATGGATGATACGGAATACAAACTTGAAGCAAATTATAACGATCGTTGAACATTATTAGAAAAAAGAACAAATTAACAATCAACAATACTAGATTAATTCAACAATTGTGCAAACTTATTGCTTTCAACATATTCTATTTTGATATATTCTTGTCTTTCTTCCAACAATTTAAAAAAAAAAAAGATAAAGGAATAATTGTGGTGAATAACAAAGAAAATTTAACATACCTCCATATGATTTTTTAGAATAGTCATTGAATGGTGAAATTAGGGTTTTGTTGTTATATATAGGTGTGTGTGAAAGGAAAAAAAAAAGATGTATCATTAGTTTCTATTTATTAAAAAAAGATTTAGTTATGTAATTAGGTCATTTATAATTGTCATTTTTATCATTTTATTAAATAGTTTTTCTAGAATATGAAAATCTATTTTCAAGGGGGTGTACATAGTCCAATGGGGGTGTGAATATAACCATTCTTTTAATTATTGGATAGATTTTTCACAAAATGTTAACTCCTTCATTAGTGTGGCGTTAAAAACCAAATTGAGTCCTCATGTTCGGAATATTTAAATTTCAAACATTATTTTTACTTTATGATCTCTTTGAAAATTATTCATAATAAAGTTATCTTTGAGAATTGTAAGATTTATGTAATGGTTGTCACTGTTACAATTTGACATTGTATTCAAGAGTAGTCTAATTCCTTGGATAAATACTGCATGTACGATTCTATTAGAAACCTTCTTATTTTGCATAATTTCTGTCTCAGGGGAAGAAATTCTATGGTTCCTAAAATAATTGAAGTTGTTGGATTCCTCTTTATTAGGATTGGGTAAAAGTTTACAAGGATAGTTCTGCTTTTGATTCTCCAAGTCCTGCATGTTATGGTGAAATATTTAGAACTTAGAGTGGTTTTTTGAGAGTTGTTTTGCTTCTCTTTTGGGAATATTGTATATTTTGAAAGTGGAGCTCCCGGGGTTATCAAAACTATGGATTGTGCAATGTAGTATGATTGAAAACTTCTGTGTCTGGAGTGTAATTCATCTCGCATTTTTAATTTGCTAATTACTAGATAGGATAATATTCCCTGATGTTTTAAATCTCGATGACAGGTTACTGTAAGGTTTTGAGTCAAATAATCGTTCGTATTTTTAATTTTTGTAGAAATGGCAATTGGGTTTTAGATAAATTGGCTTCTCATGTGGTTTCTCTAGATTTTGATGTTTGCACGTTTATTCGTCTTGATTGTTATACTGAAGTTTTCACAAAGACATGGTTGGCCTTCCAAACTATAAATTTGCTTATGAGGGATGGGCACGGAGAAGCTTAATGCAGGATAAGAGATGCAAGAATCTTTGCGCCAAATAGTTCATTCTCGACATTTATTAACAAAAAAATCATCCATCTATCAATCATGTATTATAAATATTCTCATAATGAATTTTATTAAATTACTCAGTGCACGCTCGTGAATACTACTAGCTAGTTATTATGTATTATCTTTCTACAACATAAGCTCTTTTTTATAATTTTTTGGATAATTAATGTATATATTTATTATTGTCTTTTAAGCCTGATAGGACGACGATGCCTGGTAGTCCTATCTTTTTTGAGAGGGCTACATCCTTGTCCCGTCAAGCTAAATATTATTGATCCCAATAAAATTTAGTACAAATTAAAGAGTGTATTTAACTTGTATGTGCTTTGGCTTAGCTATTTCTACTAATTTTTTAAGGTGCTTTTTTTCTTCCTTATAGTGTTTTGTGCTTAATTTCCTAACAAATATATCGTTTCAATGCTTTTCTCAGGGTAAATACAGCAAGTTTTTCAACATGAATAAATTAGTGTAATGTGCCAAATATACATGACATACATGCCTCTGGGCGTGAGTGTCCATGATTTGCTTGAACTTAGGGAACTGATCTCTTTGTGTCAACACAGGTAAGCGTGACAAAAATATATGTATTTTTACAAGTGATTTGTGTCAATATACCCATGCATAATGCTAATTTAGTTAGTTGTTCCTTGTAAGAAAACAGATGAAATAATGAATTTCTTCAAATTCTTTTGTTTAAAATAGGGTACACAAATGACACGTTGCTATCATTTGAAATGGTAAATTTATTTTCTTTCTCGTTAAGCTTTAATTGTGAAATGAAGATTATTGAGTGATCAGAACTTAATTAGCGATGCCCTCCAGTTTGAGTTATTGGGAAGTGTTCATGATGATCATCTGATCAAAGTGAGTTTTTGATTCGCCTATCAATTTTGAATTAAGCTATATATATCTCAAGTTACGTACTCATTAATCACTTGCTCAATTTCTCTTTTTATATATATCATATGGTTTCATTAGGTGAATAAACTTAAAAAGACAAAGATGGTGAATTATATGGCTTAAATTGATTAATTTCAGTATTTTATTCATAATTTACATATAAATATGCAACATTCCAAACATATGATTTCGAATCATGCACCAATTGATTACCTGAATAAATTTTTATTAGTTCTCCAATATAGTTTATATATCGAGGTAAAGGCTAGCAAAATTTAGAACATTCGTTTATTCATATCATTTGAGATTGAATTTCTATATATACTCTTTCGTAATAGGAATATAAAGAAGGGAAAGTAAAACTTCAAGATAAGAGGAAAGAGGGGGGAAAACTGGAAACTGCAATCCATTTCTAATTCTAATTAAAATTGTGTTTATCTTTGATTGGATTTTGATTTGTGAGACATACAAACGAACTTTTTAGAAAAACAAATAAAAACAATAGTTTTTATATAATGAAATAAAAACAACATTTATGATTCCTCCAATCTAGATTTTTATTATCCATTTGTATTACATAAAAGGTTCTACTGACCAAATACATCGCACATGATTCACTGAATTCAATCAAATATTGAGAAGTTTTTGAACCACAAAAATTAACCTACTCTTTTTTTTTTTTTTTTTTTTGCGAGTTAAAATTAACCTACTTGAAAGTGTGACATATGTGATCTTCACTCTTTAATTTTAGAAATTCTGTAGCTAAGAAATATTCACATCAAAATCTTTAATTACTGCGTATCATTATTACCAAGCTATCAAAAAAAATAACGTACCAAACTTTCAACTTTTGACCAAAAATAAAAAATAAACTTTGTGCTAGTTAATATGCATTACGATTTTCATACTGATTCATCATTCATAAATTAAATACCGTCCACGATATGATTTAGACTGAATGCACTTTAAAGTTATCCAACAAAAAGCATTAGTTTCTGTTTAACTTAAAAATTTTTTCTCTCAATCGACGATCATTCATTCTTTTTTTTTTTCCTTTCAAATAAATTTATAAGTACCCTATTGTCATTGTTCTTTTCATCGTATCTTGACCTAATCATATGTAATATGTTTTATATGTAACTTGTTAATATTTATACGTAAAATTCGATAGGTCTGCGTCATGAAAACTCCATATCATAAAGTTAACATTTAGATATTTTGCTAAGTTAGTGGTAGTATTAGACAATCAAAATTCAAATTAGATATGTTGCAACTAGTATTACTGCATGCAAGTTTTGGTCCACTAATTATGCTTGTGGCGGCAATTAATTGCATTATATTTAATACTAATCATTGCTTAATCGGTTTAATTAATAGTAATGAGGAGATTAACTATACACAAGATACTCCCTGGCCACATTAGTAGAGCCAAAATGAATAAGAAAACCAGCACAACGTCGACAAAAAAACAATAGTAAAAGTTAAAATATAGGGGGAGAGAGAAAGAGGATGACGTAATAGAGTCAAGCTAAGCTTAAAAAACAGTTCTCTGAGAAGTGGCGCATCGGAGGCTCCAATGGCCAAGGAAACCAAAGCATGGGGGCAAAGTTATCTTTTGCACCAAATGTAGAGAAAGAAAGAGAAAGAGGGTCAAGAGAGAGAGAGGCTGAAAGAGGAGGTAACAAAAATTGGAAAAGGTTGCAAAAAAAAGAAGAAAGCAGAAACTGGGGGCGGCTAAAAGGGTGATTGAGGGGGTTGGAAGGTTTCATATATTGGCCCTTTGGTGAAGCCTGGAGCCACCTTGGTTTCTGTTAGCGCTCATGTTCTCTCTCTCTCTCCTTATCCTTATGCTATGTGTATGAACTATAGGACAAAATGATTGCCAAAGAAGATCAATGAGGTCCATTTATTTTCCTTTATTTTTATCTTTATTTTTTATTTATTTGTGGTTAGATACAATATAGTCAGACAAATCTACTTTTCTAAACTTGTGATGTGACTGTGATGAAAAAAAAAAAAAGTTGACTGCTATGGATTTTTTTTTTTCAATTTTTTTTTTCCCGTTAGGATGGTGCAAAATATAGAACGTGGCACACACGAGCCACACTTTTGCACTTGTGGCTTGAGAATTTCTGGTCTGATAAGGAACTCTCCTGGTTCACCATAACTGCCCACGTGGTTGCTTGTGTCTTTTAACTTCTAGATTATACGTTAGTGCGGAAATTAAAACCGCAAAAAAAAGAAGAAAGGAAATTGGAGTTAGTTCATATAAGCAATAATATTGGGATCTCAGTAGAGCCCATTGATGTAAATGCTAGGAAAGCTCGTAACTAGGACAGGAATATCTGCTTTCAAAAGCTCCCTTTGCTTTTTACCAAGCCAAAATTTAAAAATTATAAATTAAAAAAATCTAAAAAGTGTTTCACAAACTCAGTTTTAATTTATCAATTTCAACTCAAACAGTATAAAATTCTCACATGCTACAATGCAAAGCAAAAATATGTTATAATATCAAGTTCTCACATGCTATAATACTTTTAGTTTTAACTTTCAGTTTCAACTCATTTTTCAAACAAAGATTCATGAGAAATCAATGCACCTGCGTTGATTTTAAGCCCATCTTTTTGCTTTTCTTTAAGAGCGTGTTTGTCAAAGTTATTTAGAACCATTTTTTCGTTAGTAAATAGTGTAAAGCTCTCACATTTTATAAAAAAAGGTAAAAAGTTACTATAGTATAGTATGTAAAACTTTCATTTGAATTAAAAAGTTGTTCTAATCAATTTTGTTAAACATCCTAGAACCTTTGCTCTAAAAAGTGGATTTTACGCCCATTGAGTTAGTACGAGGCGTTTGCGGTTTTCATTTGGATTCCTGAGAAATCAATGCTCTTGGAATCGCATTATTTAAAAACACATTTATAATTTTCTCTTGTTAGAGGCAGAAAACTACAAATCATTGAACATTGAATTGTGTGTGTGTATATA
>CAMOHE010043046.1:1780-17779 GCA_946598075.1 Artocarpus hirsutus
AAGATCTAAGAAAATAACTTTGGATTTCTCTCTTGATTATCTTGAAGCCGAGTTGATGATCCTTGTTCTTGGAGAAATCAAAGAGAAGAAAGAAGAGAAGAAATGAGAGAGAAAAAGAGAGAGAGTTGTCGTGAGAGAATAAAAAGAAGAAGAAAAATAAAAGAAAGAGAAGACAAGGGGAGGTTGGGCATGCAAGATCAAGTCTCCATAGAGACTTTTGGAGCAAATAATACCAAATGGTATTTTTGTTATTAATTAGAAGTTCTAAGGTCATTTTGGTAGATATACTAAATAGGTATAAATTTTTTTTAGAAAATTTGAAAATAGATAGAAATAAAAAACATAAAATTGATTTTAGATTAAACAAAATTTTAATTGACACGCTAATAATTAATTTAATTATAACAATCATTGTTAGAAAAATAATGGGTGTCACAGCTCTACCCTCTTTAAAGAAATTTCGTCCTTAAAATTTTAAACCTAATGATGCTAGTAAAAAAAAAAAAAAATCACAAATCTATTATGATTTTGCTTTTAACTCTACACCCTCAATATTATTTGTCTCTAAATGTGATTTACCTTATCTCCATTCATTTATTTAAAATATCAATCTTACTCTAAATACTAAATCCCTCAACCAGAGTATTTGTAATAGGTTTCGAATTTACAACACCATATTATGGTTTAGGAATCTGAATAGAAAAGCATACATGCTAATCATACCATTTTTTCCAATTCCTCACTATCTCTGGACCATGGTTTACAATTATATTAAGGAGATTGCTAAGGAAATTCTTGTGTACTTTATCTTTGGGTTCCTTTTTTTTTAAGTAAGAAAAAGTCACAGATGATTGGTTTCATATTCCAACTAATAATAAATTAAAACATAATCATAAAATATATAACACAAGCACTTCTATTTAAATCGCACATTAAAATCATATATAGAGAGATTAGATGGAATCTTGTAGTTGTAAGCAAACTCGACGGATTTTTCAATAAATAGCTACTCTCATGACACAAACATTTAACCTAAATAATATACTTATATTTTCTACAAAGTATACCACAATTAACTTTGGTACTTCCACAAAACATTAATAGATTACCATACATTACAAGCATGACACGGATACATTTCGAGAGTACAAAGCACTCTATATAACCAGCTATCCAAATCATGCACGCTTAGAGAATGTAAAAGTATCGATATACAAAAGATCGAACCTTAAATGGGATGCATCTCGAGAGTATTAATTACTCCGTATCATTAGCCATCCTGACATTGGAGTCAATGAATCTAAAAGTTTTAACCACAACATGCCACAAGAAATACAAAGTGTAGGGGGGAAGCGGTTGTTCGTGACATATGAAATATGGACACACATGCTATGGGTAAAATCAAAAGATTATAGGTAGAGATTCAAATTAAATGGCCACTTCTAGCTACCTTTCTCCTAATTAAGCTTAGACGTTGCAGTGTCAGATTCAAGATGTATGATTTGCATCTTATCTAGTAATTCCTTGACTGTTAAAACAGTAGCAAAGATTTGTCTCTCCGACTCTACAATGAAGTTTTCTTCTACAGTGTAATCTAAAAATTTTAAAAGACCATCGTAAAAAACCATTTATATTCAAAAGTCTTAAGGGTTTGGAGTAAATGTCCAATTAATTTATACTAGTAACTACGAATATTTCTTCAACGATACCTAGACTGCCAAGTAATGTTATAAAAGCATCAGAATTATCGATCATAGTTTTAAGACATTCAGAGATGTCCAAAACTCTTTTCTTCCTATCTATTGTTTTCTACAAAGGTTCCCCTCGCTAGGAGACAAGGAATAATCCCTAGAACTTCGGCACCTCTAGACTTAGTTACTGTTGCCATATTTTCTATCAATCCTAAACTACCACCACTATAGGTCAGGTTAATCTTTCTATATGCTAAGACTTGCTCTAAGCATCTTGTAGCTTCTGGGTAGACTTTATCTTTTCCAATGCTGGAACTATAAAAGACACAGACATTCTTTATTTTCCTGGTTGACTAGGAGGTAAACATATTTGGTTTGTATGGCCGGTTGCTTTATGTCTGCTCCATTCCAACTCGGACTTCTGCATGAGATTTTAAAGATGATAGATATGTAAAAAGACTAAGGATGTAGGCAGGTAGGTGACGAATAGGTAATCTAAAGATCTAAACAAAATATTTTGCAAGTAAGAAGGTAAGAAAAGGTACAGTCAATTTATGAGGAGTCAAATTAAATTTTGACAAAAATAAGGCATAAACCGTATAACTTTTGACAATTGAGAATAGTTTACTAGAAGACACTTTGACACGACTATAGACCTTTTAACAAATGTGCACTGAATCTAGAAAATCAACATAGATGACTACTATAGAACTTTTGAAATTTGAGGCACAAGTCTCGGAATATCTGGATAAGTTTTGAAATGTCAAACATGTCATAGTAAGGCATGTGATGCATCTAACATGATAATATAGTATATATATATAAAAGAAAACCATAAATTAAAAGAGACACTAATACTTATTGTATCAATTTTTAATAACCACAATTATTCTGAATATGAAAGTAAATATTCTAATTACAAAATAGTTTTTATCGAAGAGAAAGACACAGATTGTTGAACACTAACTAAAACGATTTCAAACATAGAATGCTTAACAGCCTTTATAGAGCGATGAATTATTCTCCATTTAGTTTTCTTTTGATTTAGCAAACAGGATCTTGAAATGCCATATTCTTGAGACATTGTCCTTTTGCATGAAATTTAGGCTAGAGTTTAAAGATTGCACCTCGAACATATTCATTAAGATAATCTCGAAGAGAAGCATGAAGATCATCCAAATTCTCCTTAGAAAGTCCATCCCAGTAGAAATTTATTTTATCCTCTCTATTTATAGATACAAATCCTGATCAAGTATATTTACCGTTACTATTTTTTTGTCCAACTTTGTTACAAGTGACCACGATGGCACGAGCTCTTCTTTTCATCGCATTACAATTGGTACCCATACTTGGTAAACTGATGTCTTGACTAAAGTTGCATGGACAAATCTTCCCTTATATCAGCATCTTGACATCACTAGGAATGCAAAAACGCATCAAAATTTACAACTGAGTGATCCTAGTCTTGTATTTCTTCCTGAGAACTTTCTAAGAAAGTAATGGAAAATACTTTCTTAGGTGTTGGAACTTTGGGTCTATGATAAGATGACAGAAAGGTAAATAGAAAAGAAAAATCAAGATAGTAAGTTACAAAATCCTAGGAATCCTTCTTCTTTTAGAGAGAGAAAGAAAAAGATCTAGACAGAAGGAAAATGATTTGCAAGTTAAAGACAATGACAAAATTAAAGAGAGGGTGAGCTCAAAGAAATGAGCTCTTATGCACAATGAACGTACTTATAGACAATGAATGGGGCACTGTATACGACATATATCGAGGCCATGTACAAAAAACAATGCTTTGTTTTTTCTTTAATGGACCAAGTTGGTCCAAAATTTGAACTAGGCCTAAATATTCTAGGCTAGAATGGGTCGGGTTGTTTTAGCCTTAATATTTTGGAACGATTTAAACAACAAGCATGAAATTGAAGCCTAAATTGTACAAATTTTAGGCCTAATTCGAAGCCTACTTAAAATAGAATTAACCAAAATAAACAACAAGCTCAATTGGATATGTCACAACCTCGAAATTAATATACTTTTCATTTTCCAACATAAATCACATCAAGGAGCAAAGATCATTGATGTTACTACTTAAGGACATCTATAATCTTCACAATCTCACTTATACAATTTTTAATTTCCTCAAATAACAAAACCTCAAGTAACCAAGAGATTCACATTTAAACATCTAAAAGTTAAACTTTTCGTCGTAAAGGGCTAAAATCATTACAGGTGCTTTAAGTAATATGATTTACTTAAGAAAACTTCTATTGGTCATTTTCACATTACATCTATTCATAAAGATCATTGGCACCACTTAAATACAATGTACGCAATAAAAATATTTCAACCTTGTAATTCATAAATTCTTTGACTTTACAAAATCTAAACAGACTAAAAGATTAACATTTATCTCACTCAAGGTTCAATGTTATGGATTCCTATCTTATCTCATGTTCCTTAAGTAAATAAAACCTCGAAGAAAATTTATCGAGACTTAAGTACTCTATCGAGTCCATGTATAATCACTACATAGGTTTAAATAAATTATGAAGAATTTGGTACAACTATGTCAAACTTTGAAATTAACAACTCAAATCTTGTATTTCTTGTTATTTCTTATGAGATAAAGGCTTATAGATCCTTTTAATTATACGAATTTGCCTTAAGCAATCTACGCATAAATTCATTCTATATAATTATCGTACCCACATAACAGTTCATACTTCCATTATGGGGTTTTTATATGTCACAACATCCTCTTAGAGTATATAAATCAACTTGAAAGTTCAATTTGATGATGATATTTAAATTCAATTTTAAAACCATTTCGAGAACAAAATTTTTTTTAAGTGGTGCTACACTCCTTAGGTTAACCGAACCTAGGCTCTTATACCAAAGATTCTGTAATGTCCTTAAGTGGGAGTTAATAGTTTTTAATAAATTAAATAAAGATCGGAAAATAAAAAAAAAAACTTCAAAACTAATTTGTCCGAGACTTAAATGAAACTCTCAAATATTCAAATAAAAAAAGAACAAAGAAAAAACCCATACGGAGGTGTTACAAGTCTCCATGCTTGACTTTTCTATTTTCAATCTCAGCTTCTTGATCTTCAATCTTTTGCCTTGAATCTTAAGCCTAAAAATAAAAATAAAAAATAAAAAATAAAAAATAAAAATAAAAAATAAAAGAAATTTGTTTTGTTATTTCTCACCGGCTCTCAGTCATAGAGGATTAGGCCTCCTCTAAAATTCCCTAATAAGGTCCCATTATATCCTTCAGCAAAGTGGGTAATTATTTGAAAATTTGAAATTATAAACCACCAAAAATACGCCTGGGTGCCAAGGTGCCCTGCTTCCGGAATCTTTCACTTTCTTTTCTTTCGTTTTTTTTGATGCAAAATGCGGTTGGGTTTTATATATATTTTTCTTTGTTTTTCTTTCACGCCAGCAAAGGAAACCGAAAGAGCATTTAACACTCTCTGACGCAACTAGCCAAGTGGCGAAATGGCATTGGCGGAGAGCTGAGTGAAAGCTGCAGGGGCTACGTGACTAGCACTTATTGGGCGAGAGAATGGGCGTGCGAGAGAGAGATGGAGCTACGCAGTACTTGATCCTTCCCTCTAAGAGCGGTCTGAATGCTTTCACACTCTGGGGAAGGAGAGTTACTTGCACGCGCACTCTGAGCTGTTGATGGGCAAGATCGGATGGTTGTGGATTACATGCTGTCATCGGCATGTGGTGCTTCTTTGGGCATTTCACAAATTCAAATTTCAGACCTTATTTGCCCTTTTGTACTCTAAATTAATTCTAATTGCCGTTTTGCCCATTTTGCCTACACCAATGAGGGAAAAATAATATTTAAAAGGGAAAACCAAAATAAAAATAGTAATCAATTAAAGCTAAAATAAAAGCATGTTAAAAATAAAAATAAAAGCAACTAAAAAAACAATTAAAATGCACAAAAAATAATAAAATATTAAGTTGAAAAATGTTCAATTTAGCAGTATAAAACTAGTTTATCAATGTGTGAAATAGTCTCTTAGATAACTATCTCTCCCACTTCTTCAACTTCTAAGGGTGCAACTCTTTCCTTCCATGTGGTGATAACCGTCTTGCCACGTCCTTCATTCTTGATTGTGTGGTGTTTGCTTCCTAATGCTATAATTTTCCGTGTTGACATTGAATGACATACGAATGGTAGTTATTTAAGCAATTATCCCGAAAGATTCAGTCGCTGCGAGATATGGCTAAGAAGGGTTACCTTGAATGTGGAGTAGGGATGCCATGGCCTTGCTCGCGTGTTGAGGAAGGCATGACCTTGCTTGCATGTTGAACAGAGACATGGGCTTGCTTGCATGCTGAGCAAGGACATACCAACCTTGCTCGTATGTTAAAAAGGAACTTGGCTTTGTTCTCATGTTGAGCAAAGACATGATGTTGCTCTCATGTTGAGGAGGGACATGACCTTGCTTGCATGTTGAGGAGGGATATGGTCTTGCTTGAATGTTGAGTAGGGATATAGCTTTGCTTTCATGTTGAAGAGAGACATAGCCTTCCTTTCATATTGAGCAAGAACATAGCGTTGCTTTCATGTGAAGGGCGGGCACAGCCTTGCTGGTATGTTGATAAGGGACATGGCTTTGCTCTAATATTTAAGAGAGCATGACCTTTACTAGCATGTGTCCTTAAGAATTTGGATAGTTACTAAGGACGTGGAGAGTTGAGCTTGGCTTGTAAAATTTGAGTTATAGCACTCTTATTTTCAATATTTTTTATTAAATAATTTACCTTTTCTTTTAGTATCTAATTAATTTTACTTTTTTCATGCGAAAATAGTGACATAAGCAAAATTCTATATTGAGCAAAGTACACTCGAAAAAGGAAAAAGAAACAAAAAGGAAACGAAATCTAAGCCTATTCCAATTTAAGAAAATGGAAGAAAAGCATGCTAAGCCGCAACAAAATTAGCGTCTTGTATTTGCTTCACAAATTTACTTGTTTTTCTCTCACACATCAATCACTAGCCTCTATTTCCTTATTTTGGTAAACTATTTGGAAGCAATAATAGTTTGGCATAAATAGGCTGGTTTTAAATTACATTATCATCTTTTTCCCCCCATAGCAACCAATCATCAATCTCATTTTCACATTCTTCATTGACATCTAAATCAAAGTACATTGTTATTTTGGTTTTGTGTTTTGTTGTTGTCCAAATTAAAATATGAAATAATAGGATTTCCAACTCCTTTATTAAAGATTATACATGGGGATGTATACTCTTACTCCACAATGTTAAAAACCTTTGATGGTGGAGCATGTGCCCTTTTGACTAATTATCAATTAACTTCATTTAGGGAAAAAAATAATAATTACCTTGCTTTCTATATGCAGCATATGATAGGTGTTACAGATGGTGTAAGAGGTGAATCTAGTGAAAATATGAGTTGCATCGGTGAATCCAATTTCTCCAACTCAATTACCGGAAGATTATTTTCCATTATTTTCAAATCCACAAGGGTGCATAGAAATTCTTTTTCCTACATTGTAAGTTCTTTTATGACAAAAACTTCGCGAAATCTCGTTGCGTGTTTTAATTTTTTGCTGACTTTTCGTACTAAGTTTTACCAAATATCGATTTTTATTGACTCGACAAATCGAATTTTTTCGTCAATGTGGAATTACTGATTGTCAGATTCTCATCTGCAGACATATTTGGCACCTCCTCAAAAATCATATGAAGCTTCAGCGCCTACAAGCCGGGTTTTATCCAAGAAACAATTCCATTCTGTGCAACAAGCAACAATTTCAAGGGGCATGACAAGTATCATCAAAAATGCAATATTGGTCTCTGGTTCACCAAATGGAATATTTTCTTGTCTTTATTCACCAATTTTCTCAATGCCCACTTCTTAGATCTTTGTTATCTGCAATTCAGTTTCAAAATATTCCTGGGAATTTGACTTCTCAAATAGGTCAATCTTCTATGTTCTGCTATGATATTTGTTGCTTACTAAATGGGATTCGAAATGTCATGAGGGAAATGGTTGCGAATTTAGCTCTTTATAGCTACAGATTGGCTGATTGCTTTCCAGAAAATGCAGCTTCGTTAATGACAGTTCTGAACATATCGGAGTTCAGGCTCTTGATAGAGGTATAGCTTTCTGTTTTCGTTTTTCAAATGAAAAAACTTAAAAAAGACGAAAAAAGGTTACTAAAATCGCTAGAAGGAGGGCTTGAACCTCCGACCTTGTGGTTAACAGCCACACGCTCTAACCAACTGAGCTATTCCAGCTTGTGTGATTGTGTTTACATCATGGAAGATGTGCTATTTAACTAATTTAGCAGTCATATGTAATATTTCCTATTTTAATATTTATATGCATTTTATGGTTAATTTAACAAATAGTCTCCAAGATTTACACATAATGTTAATTTAGTCCTTAATATTTAAAATGTCCTATTTTAGTCTTTAAATTTATTATTTTGTTTCAGTTTTGGTCTATCAATTGGTTAGACGTTTAATATTTAACAAAAAATTTTAAAATGTCCTACTTTAATCCATAATCTATTACTTTATTTTACTTTTGCTTCCTCTATTATAACTAGGAGTTATAAGCAACTAAAATTTGAAAAATCTAAAGTGAAAAGCTAAATATAATGATCTTGATACATGTAATTAAAAACAAAAACAATTTTATCAGGTTGTTTGTGAGATGAATTTTAATTTTGAAAAAGATAAGTTGGTTTTTTGATACCAATATTTAACTATTGGATAGTCAAAATTGTGCCTAAAATTCAAATTTATATCAACATTAAAATGCATCTTTCTTGGTATACTTGGTGTAAAATTTTTAGAACTAGAGGGACAAGTTTGAACACATTCAAAACATGGTATTCATTTTTAATAAACTCAATTTGTAGAGTATAAAATAATAAAATAACCTTTTATAATGTATAAAAGAAATTGCAACAAAAATCTTGCTAATCTCTAAATTCAACAACCATCGGTGATACTTTAAATAAAACATTTGTTAATCATGTCTTCAAAGTCTCTGTCTCTCTACTTTCTATAAAAAAAGTGCCTCTCTCTCCCTCTCTCTGACAAATTTACTGGTTCACTAGATGTTAATAATGAGTAAATTGGGCAGGAAGTTCAAGTTCTTAGCCAATCGCTTATGCATTGCTCTACTGAAATTATACACAATCATCACAGAGACATGTGGCTTGATTTTGATAACATGTCGTATGAGGTATAATCAAAGTTATATGCCCTCATTTCTACACCAGTTTTTCATTGTCACACTTTACAATCTGTATTTATTTATTTTTTTTTTTTTTGTCCTCTTTAGGAGCTATTGGCCTTGGAGGATCAGATAGGATATGTAAGCACAGGCTTATCTGAGGAAGCAGCTCTTACATCACTCAAACACAACAAATACTTTCTGCTTGCAGAAGAAAATACTCAAAAAAAATTTTGCAGCATTTGCCAAGTAATTCCACTAGTTACACTAAACAAGAAGTTTCAGAGAACTTTTTTTTGTGAATGTTTTTTAAATCACATGAGACACTTCTGATGAGTGAAATTGACATGGAAAGTCTTGTTTTCTTGCAGGAGGAATATGTAGAAGAAGATGAGCTAAGGACATTGGATTGTGGCCATGGATTTCACATTACTTGCATTAAACAATGGCTAGGATATAAAAATATCTGCCCTGTTTGCAAGTCTACTGGCTTGTTCACAACAGACCCTTTGTTTCCAATTAATTGATGGTTTATTAAATAGAAACTAAATTTAATTTCTCTCCATAGTATTTGTTTTTCTGATTTTAGAGATATGTAAATTTTGTTTTTTTAGAGTCCATACTGTACAAAAACAAAGTAAATAAATTCCCCTACATAACATTTTTGTAATACCAAGAATTTGGACCTCTTCTTTTCATCATTTTGTTGGTATGGAAGTTACAATTCACATTGTATCAAACCCAGTTCCCCATAAATAGTTGAAGTTCAAAAAAGCAAAATAATATTCTCTTTACAGAAGAAATTCAAACTTTCCTGTTCTATTATTTGTGGGTTGCAGCTACCCTTTGAGACTGATAACACTCATTCTCAACAAGTGGTTTTTACAGCTCCTTTTCTTGCAGTGATTAACACATCTCCAGGGGATTTAATGAACATGATTCTTGATCTTGAATGCCGAGCGGAAAAAAAAGAAGGTATGGGGTCTTTAGTATTCTTTGTTTATGATTTAGAAACCTGTTGTTTGTCAATCAAGTCGAAAAGCTCATCACCAATCCCGAATCCAAGCATCCTAGCCATGTTACTGGTCTTGAGTCTAGGCTTTGGAATGTCATGTTCTTTTAACCATGAGTACACAATGAAGACTTTATTCAAGATGAACAATTCCAATGCCTCTGGATTGAACACAACACCCATTCTCGTACTCATCTGTCAAAACAAGTTTACACATGACAGAAAATGATAGAATGTCAGCTATAGTGAGATGGTTTTCATTCATTCTGAAATTACCATGTGAACATGTGTGGTTAGGACAGCTTGATATGCAAACTTGTGATGAATTAAAAAAGAGTACCTGGTGAGGAACCAACATGGCAGCATATCGAGCAAGCTCTCCAGCCCGCCAGTCCAACACGACAGGCAACCAAGGGTAAGTAGCATCGAGCCTCAGAAACCAGAGTCTTATATCAGGGAATTCGGAGAGTTCTCGGATATCGTTTGGATCTTCCCTTGTGTAATTTATGGTAAAGCCAATTGTGCGTTCAAGAAACTCTTTTGGATCAACTGAACCAATATTGATAGAAAGATTTTATCACTGCTATGTTATCATAAACAATTGAGAATATATCAAACAAGGTTTTCACACAATTTGTTTAGAGGGTACCTGATGAAGGAGAGGTAATCCCAGTTACAATTTGGAATGGAGATAAGTCAAGCCGGCTAATTTTATCGTTGCCGATAGCTATCTCGAATCTCCCTTCAGTTGGTGGAGGTGGAGGTTCAACTTTTGGTGCTTCTGTTGACAAAAACATGCACAGTTATCTGTTGGTTATTGAAAAAAAGGGAAGGGAATAAGGAGTCTATAATCTATATGAAAAGCCTCTTGTCAAATAATTGATTTAACAAGAATCAATGACATGAAAGATCACTAAGATCATCTCCAATGCAATATCGTGTTTCTATGTCAATGCAAAAATTTAAAGCAATATCAAAATTTTCTGATGTCTCAACTCTTTTAGTTAATACAATATCATCATTTTAAGCTTACTTAAAGATTAAAAATCTTCCTCCTGCATTCCAAAGCATAAATTCGATGACAAAAAACCATTTTTTAAACGCAAAAAACCATAACTTTGAGTAGTGAGTCCGTACGTACCATCTTCATCGTCAAACAAAGAGAGGTCGTAATTCCCAGATGGATCAAACGCAACAGAGACTGAAATTTCTCCTTTCTGCCGCTTTGACAGCGAATTGATGGCCAAAGAAGGCACTGAATCGAAGGAACTGGTTTTGCAGGAAATCCATGGAGTAGCAGAAGAAATTCCGTTATTTAGTGAAGGAGAAAGTGGAAGGAGCAAATGCTGGAAGGTGGTAGCCATTAGAGTTCTTTTATCCTCTGAGCTTTTGTCTGTGATGTAGTCTTCTCGGACCGTTAATGCAGTTTTATCTACACTTTCTCCTGTCCCCGCGTTTTAAACGCTTACACCTATCTCCCCCACGCCCCCACTCTCTCTCATAAAAAAAGGTTATTAAGGTTGATAGGCCTTAAACTTTAACATCACTTTTATTTTATCCTGAACTTTAAAAATTATCATTTTATTTGTTTACTTTTTAAAATATCTTACTTTTTTTTAAACTTTAAAAATTATCATTTTATCTATTAAATTTTAAAAATCATTATTTTACCCTTAAACTTCACAAGCTTCTCACATTGTCTCTTAAATTGTTGATTTTTCATTCAAATAGATGAAACTAAGCCCATATAATTCACACATGGATCACCTATAAAGGTAAAAATAAGATTTTATTACTCTTAAGTTTTGGTCTACGTTTACACTCTTACTTAACGTCTTTGTTTTTTTTATATGGACTCTCATTTAGGCATATTTCTTCTCATTTTAATGAGTAACTCATTTAGTAAATCAATTTTGTTTGCCAATATCTAAATTTGAATACTAAAAAAGATAAGTTACATATTAAAGATGATAAGATATCGGCAAATAATATCGAGAAGAAATGTTCACATAGACTATTCTTAAATACAAGCAGATAAAAAAAATTAAATAAGAGTGTAAATGTGAAACAAAAGCTAAGAGTGATAAAATTTATTTTCTCTTATAAGTGTCTATATGCAAATCACGTGGACTTAATTCTGTCTTTTTGAATGAAAAATAAGAAAATATGAGACAAAATGAAGAGCTTTGAAACAAGGTCAAAAATGGTGATTTTTAAGATTTAAGGTGGCAAAGCAATGAGTTTCGAAAGTTCAGGGATAAAGTAGTGATTTTTAAAGTTTATGGGGTAAAATGAGGAAGACTCCAAAGTTTAAGGGCCATTAATATTAGTAACCTTAAAAAAAATTTGGGTGAGAAGAAGAATTCCAACTTTTCACCCTGTGATGGAATAATTACAGTTAAAGTATGCTTTAATCACACTTTTACCCTTTTTCTCTTTTTCTTTGGTTTTTGAACTTTGTACCGTAGGATTGGATCCGTGAAAATTTTCACATTTTGAAAGTACCGTTACAAAAATAGGGGTGTTATATTCTTTAAGCAGAATATTTAAAAATTTCTGTAAAAATATCCATTGATATTAATATTTTGTGAGAAATGTCAATTTCTTTAAAATTACAATGTTAAATGATAAAATATCAAAAAATTTTACATAAATTTCTAAGAAATATTAACAAAATATCTGGGCTATATATTTGTTTTTAATTTATTTTGAAATGTTATAAAATTCATATGAATTTTATTCATTTTTAAAATGTAGTCTTTAATAAATTTATTTTTTGAGGTTATAAAAGTTTTATTTTTATTTACTTTTTAATGTAGTTAGTAGTTTTTTTAAAAAAATATAGTTCGTAGTTTTTTGAATTATGATCAACTTTATATTGAGGTAACAAAACCGAAGGACAGCTTAAAAGGTTGGAGAACTTGATATTATTTCTTACTTCTTGACAACTTTATTTCTTAGTTATTGGGTTAACTTAGAATTTGCTATACAAAGAAAGGTAGCCACATGACATGTTTAAAATTATATAAGAAGCTATTTGAACTTCTTATCTTTGTATCAATTTTTTTTTTCTTTGAGAGAAGTGTATATATCAACATTGCTTAAACTAAGGCCTTTTTTTTAGGAAATAACTGAAATTAGATTAATATGCCAAATGGGCTAAAACAACATGAGAAACACACCTAAGAGCATAATCCATAGCAACAATATTTGAACAATTTAAAAAAAAAAAACTAGTTAAAAGGTGGGCCACTGTATTCCCATTCTAAACGGGTGTTTGAAAGAGTGGTGGGAACCACTTTTACTGTAGTATGTGAGAGTTTTACACTGTATTAATTTTTTTTTGTTATTGTAGCATGTGAGAACTTTTTATTGTTCATAATTGAGTTTGTGGTGGGAACCGCACTGCCAAACAACCTCTAAGGAATATGATCGCAGCACATACTACCAGAAGCCAAACTCCTCAAACATTTGATGTCAGCAATAATGAGGCAGCATCCTCTAGCGAAAGCGTGGTTCTCGCCGCAGTGACAACATTAATAGCATCAGATTCTATCATAGCCACCTCTAAACAGCACACAGAAGCAAACTCAATGCCTTCTCTAACTGCAACACACTCAGCAATGTCTGGTTTGAAAATACCTTCCACCCGCTTGGAGAGACAAGCCAACACGAGACCTTCAATGTTACGGATTACCGCGCTGACTCCAAACACTCTAGCTCCAGGCTTTGCGGAAGCATGGAGATTAGGTTTGAGATAACTCGTGGGTGGACAACGCCATTTCACAACTGTTAGAGTATGGTGACCCGAATTTAGTTTGACCCGACCCGAAAAGCTCACGGTGCGACAAATTGTGGTGAAAAACAAAAACGGGATTTTTCATGAGATCTGTGATGGTAGCGGTTCGATCCCGTAGGCCACTACTGATCTCGCTGGGGGTGCGGGGGCGGAGCCCCCGCGGTACGGACTGTCATTGTTGGGCCGTTTAGTTTATATTTTTGGCCCATAGGGTTTTGCCTATACCTATTTATATGATGTATTGCGTTAGAGTTTGTTTTTATCGATTTTCGAGCCTCCCTAGCACCTCCACTGTAATCTTTTCGAGTTTAGTGATTTTTTTCTCCTCTGCCCGTGGTTTTTTCCCGTTTTGGGTTTCCACGTAAATTCTGTGTGTTCTTGTTCTTTGTTTCTATCGCATTAATTTTGCAACAACAACTCTGCCGGAAATGCCTCCCTTCTGTAGAGTCTCATTCCTATTAGACATTTGAAAATCCACGAGATCTCGCCCCGCAACGCACAAAACGTCCTCAGCGTCCCTCCACACCTTCTAAAAAACACCCACACTCTTGGACCGCCTCACACTCCATGCTACCATTACAAGGATCTCCAATTCCTCACGACTAAGATGCCGAGCTGCGAAAACACATAGACCATCGAAAAAGCAAGCACTATGAGATTTGATCTTGTCCCATACAGGGGATCTATCCCACATCTCCCTCACACCACTACATCTCCACAAGGCGTGCCAAACGGATTCTGGCTCCTCATCGCACTTTCCACAAGTAGGCATACATGCTACACCACACTTGACCAGTTTCGCAAATGAAGGGAGAGCAACCTGAATAGCCCGTCAAGCAAAATCTTAACCTTACTAAGAACATTCAAACCTTCTTAACCGAGACCACCAATGGGCATCCAAACCTACCTTAGAAGATTGCTCTTGCAAGTTCAATACAGCCGCCAACTAATATCTGGATATTACCAAATACCCTTATCGTTGGAGCGCTACACAAGGAAGTCATCATTTAAACCACGCTCGAGAGGAATTGGTAACACGAATGCAACATCAATGGCCATGACCCACCTAAGCTTCTCGGTGTCCTAGCCATTAACACCCATTAAATCTGCCACCGTACATTTTGCAAAGGACCTGGATGGGATGGTAACTGGTTTGAAAAAAAAAGGGCCTCCAAAGGCAGCGGAGGAAATAACATATATTTTTTGACCATTTCCGACCCTCCATCATACACCTCTACTCAATAACTCTTTCCCGCAAGGTATACGTTGCAAAGCGTAGGAGATATTATGGCCCATGCCTCCATAAAATATGTCAAAGAAAAATACTTCTCTTTAAGAAATCGGCCTACAAGGGAATTCGGATATTATGCTGTTACAATGTCACAGAGAAAAAAAAAGAATATAAACGAGATGAACTGTTTTATTTCCCTTTTATTTTTTTCTTAAACAGAAAGCTTACAATTAGATGCCCTTTATATAAAGCTAGATAATAACGGAAAATAAGAAAAATGCTTCCACTATGTTAACGTGCAGAAACAAACCTCCTGTTGACTTGGTAAACTCAAAGCCATGTTCTGTACTACTAAAAAACAAACTAAATACTAATAACAAATTTCTATATTCTAAGACACTAAATAGCTGACTAACTTAAATAAACATAGTCAAAAAAGACCCACGTGACTCAACATATGCTACCCTTGTTTTGATAGGAGAGCTTGGTTGAAGAGACTGATATCTCCAAAAACTAGGCCCCCTCCCTTTCCGGCTTACACATCTTCTCTTACTGCAACAAATGAATCTTTTTATTTTCTTCCAAACCACCCCACCAAAAGCGGGCAAAGAGAGCTCGGAGATTGTAACATAAATCGGCTGGCAGTATAAATACACATGGTATATGTAGCGGTAGCTTGCGTAACAACTTTAATTAATGCCTCGTGCCCTCCTCCTACTGAGAATACTCTCGTCGCCATAACAAAAGTACCCTCTCCTTGATTCCATTAACGGTGTTCCTTTCGTTTTTACCAATGAAAGAAGGTAAACTAAGATAATTATCATGATGATGAACATTACCACTCTTGCCTAGTCTCCTCTAAGTATCTCTTTTCAACTCAACAACCACCTTTGTATTAAAAGTAATAAGTGACTTCAAAAAGTTAACAGCCTGTCCCTCGAAGCCTTCTCATAACACTCCAACACTCGTTTAGGGGCATCACAATCTTGCAAGGAAGCTTGCCCAAATAAAATAGAGTCGTC
>CAMOHE010043047.1:0-27392 GCA_946598075.1 Artocarpus hirsutus
TAGGCAATTTATAAAGCAAATTAGGATCGGTACAATATATGAAGTTTAGTTACTTATTCATACTACTTTTATATGTGATTTTTCATAAAAGTGATTTCTCCAAATATCTAAAAATGGTGTTTCTTTTGATATTTGGGTTAGTAACATGATTCAAAACAAGGTTATATGGAAAATGAGGAGTTTCCTTCTATAAGACAGAGCTTAATCATTGTGTGATGGGAAAAAAATAATAAGAAAAAATTACCTTTACTCCTTTAGTATTAAACAAGATAATTCATTCTAAGTTGGAGGAAAATTACATAATATGCCGGTTTTTAAAAATATATTTATTTATATCACACTTAAAAAAAAAATGTCACACTACTATTCTATTATATGTTTTAAGTAGGATCGCACTTAAATATGTATGCATTTGTTAAAAAAAAAAGTTTCAAAATATGATATTTATTAAACTTCCCTGGCCAAGGCTAGAGCTATCATAGTCCCTATAAAGTGCTCCCTTAAACTTTTGCTCTGTTTTTTGACTTTTTTTTTATTTTAATCTTGGTCAGTTACATCCCGAGGACATCTCCACCCCAATATATTAAAATAGTATAACTATTACATCAAACAATAACTTTATCTCAAATATAAATTTAAAATTTTTTTCATTATATAATTGACATTTTGTATTTTTTCCATATTAAATTTTATGCCATATAAATTAACCATGAGATAATATAAAAAATGAGGGACATAAAAGGAATTTTTTTTTATTTTTTGAAAGCAAAAATTAATTAATTTTGTTCAAAACTATGAAGTTGTGGTCAAAATAGAAAACTATAATTTAATTTGTGAAGTTCTTTATAAATTAAGAAAACTTAATAAATAAAAAAAATAAAAAAATGGTGTTGATGAACGGTAACACGTCAGATTTGATAAGCTACTGTTTTTTGCATACACATACACATTTGTGCCAATTTGGGTGAAGGAATTGGCACTAAGTTGAAGTACTCCATTGGCCTCATTCCCACTTTTTTCTCACCAAAACGGTGAGAGTTGGAGATGTTCTAATTGTTGGTTCACAAGTTCGCGTATATTCAACTGTTAACAACAAAAACTCATATTTTCATTCTTATATAAAGTAAAATAAAAAACATCTATATTGTTAGAAAAAAATGGGCATGTTTAAATTGTTGTTTTAGTTTAGAGTTTAGTTCAAATTATTCGCTTCTTAGATTTTTTTTTTTCAGCTCCTCCAAAGTTAATGGATTCAATGCTAAAGTCTCTTTACCGATTCAATTAGCATATTCCTAAGTGCAATGTTTAAAAA
The DNA here is from genome assembly GCA_946598075.1 of Artocarpus hirsutus. Taxonomy (NCBI): domain Eukaryota; kingdom Viridiplantae; phylum Streptophyta; class Magnoliopsida; order Rosales; family Moraceae; genus Artocarpus; species Artocarpus hirsutus. Next base: position 1,313 of record CAMOHE010043047.1, read on the forward strand.
AGATTTAAAGTCATGTGTAATTTTCTACATGTAATAATGTTAATTATTTTTTCTGTTTACATAGAATATGACGTATCTTTTACTGGATAAAATATTATAAAGAACTTTCCAACATTGTTGATATTTTGTTTTATCTTAGTGGATATAATTTGGGTATCCAAGGATAAATTTTAAATCAAAAATAGTGTTGTTGCTAATATTCTCTGTAAGGAAATAAGTTTGGGGTAGCCAACGTATTTACTGGCTTGCTTGGAAAAGGATAAGAGTAAAACAATTATGATATCAAGATAATTATCATACAATCATTTTTGGGTCTTTTAGAAGTCATAAAGAAGGAATCTTCCAAAACTTATACAATTAATGAAAACCCATATTTGGCCTGGAAAAAAGAAAGCCAATCTGATATTTTTCCACTTTTTCTAGGGAATTATCATATCCTCTTTGATTTTTACCAAGAAGATAATATAGATGAATCCGATGTATTTTCTATGGAGTAATGATAAGGATAGGATCCATGATGATAATCCAATATTTTGTAGGAAAAACTGTGATGAATCAACAGTTTTTCTGAAAATTCTTGAATTTATTTACATGTAAAATTTATTCAAGTTCCTAACATTATACATGCCTCTAGTTATCCATACCATATTAGACGGGTATTCCAAATTAGGAGATTTTTTTATTGCATTATTTTCTTTTTTTTTATGGTCTATTTATTTATTTATTTATTTGGGGAGTAATTACTGTCCCTACTCCCTAGTTTGTTTTGGTCCGTGGTCCCTAAAGAACCATATATTGATGAGTAGTGTATATCAATAAAAGAACGACAATATACATATGATGTAAGTTGGTACATATAAATTTGAAATTGAAATTGGAAAACCTTGTTCTTCTTCTTTTTTATTTTTATTTTATTTTTATCTCAATGGGGCAGTAGTCCCGTTGGGATGTATGGCAATATTCATATACTTAACATCATTCTTTAGAGTTAGGTGTTAAAATTCTATTGTCGCGCTTTATCTTAAGCTGATCATTAACTTGTAACATCTCAAATTTAACCTTACAGTGTGTTTGATGGGTTGATTAGAATTATTTTTATTATAGAATGTGAGAATTTTATACTGTGGTGATTTTTTTTTGTTGATGTAACATGTGAGAGCTTTATATTATTTGTAATTAAAAAAGTAGTTTAGACCACTTTAAACACCCTGTTAATAGATTAGTTTGTTTTAGTTATAGAACTTCTCAATATCCCATTAAAATTAGGTATAATATGATAATGTCCAATTAATATAGTTTTATCCGGCAGCGTCATGTTCATTTCAGTAGACTGTAAATAGAGTGTTTTTTTATTCCTTATCATCATTCAATTGATAGGTTAGTAATAAAATTAAAATGCTTTAAACGACTTGGAGGCAAATTGGAACCAGATAAATGATTTATTAATTTATTAGTTTGTTTTAGTTATAGACCGTCTCAATATCCAATTAAAATTAGGTAGAATATGATTATGTTTAATTAATATAGTTTTATTCGTTAGCGTCACGCTCATTTCAATAGAGTGTAAATAGATTTTTTTTTTTTGGTTGTCATCATCTATATATCTCGTCTAAAACTAAAATAAATTGATAGATTAGTAATAAAATTGATTTGTTTTAAAAGACTTCGAGGCAAAGTTGGGACCAGATAAATGCTTTATTTATTTTGTCATTTTCAACGTATAGAGTGTATTTAGGATATGTTTGCGAGGGTTTTTTAAAAGCTATATTTGGCTTTTGGTGTCTAAAAATTGCTTCTAAAAGTGTTTGGATAAACTATCAATAGAGCTTTGCTCTTTAGAAGTGTTTTCTATCAAAACTACAAAATATAGCTTCTTAAAAAAGCACTTCTAAAATATATTTAAAATTTGTATCAAAGTATCAATAATACAATAAAAGCTTAAATATAACACTTTAGTAACGTTTAAAAATAATTGAAACTATTTTGACATATTAAAATTCTTTTAAAATATAATTTTAAATATATATTAAAAAATTATAGCTTTTATTTGTCTTATTCTATTGACTAAAAACACACAAATAAAAGTTACGTCAAACAAACCCTTAACGAAATCAGACTTCTATATTGTAGCGTGCTAAGACAAACATTGCCATTCGAAGCACTGATTCACGCATAAAAGGGGCATCCGAAACGACGGCTCAGATTAACTTTAGAGCTTTACCGTAATGCTACAGAATCTCCCTCTCCCCTGCGAAACCCTCTGAGACAAGCCATCGAGAACAGCAGTCAGAAAGATTTTGTCGGAATTTCGACTCTCTTATGGCCGTCGCTCTGAAATTCAGTGGCTTCCTCAACTTGAACAAACCCCAGAACCGCGTTTTCCTTTCTCGTACTCCTTTTCAGCTTCAAACTTCTTCCTCTTCTTCAATCAAGAGGTTTTCTTCCATGGCGGCTCTCACAACCGTCCCCACCGTCGGACTCTCCGAAACCTTCACGAGGTTGAAGGAACAGGGCAAGGTATTAACTTCATTGGTTCTTTATCGTCTAGATCCGATATTTGCTTTGTGCATTGTTCATTTGTTATCGACTTCAGTCCATTCTTGTTTAATGTTGTTTTTGTAGATGTTTTGTGTTTTTTTTTTTTTGGCTGAATTTGCACGCCTACTGTTAGATGAAATTCCCCCAATCAAGCATGAATGTTGAGAGATGTAAAGTGTCTGATCAATTGCTGTAACCATGTCACTCGTTTTGTTTTGAAAATCAACCAGTTGAGCTATAAATGCTAAGAGAAGTTTACAAATCTCGTTTGCGTTTTCAAATGCAGGTTTATCAAACCCCCTAAGTTTCATAATTAGGGCGACATTTTTTCGAACTTGTTAATCTTATTATTGTATAGTTTTAATGAGTTGAGTATTGAGGTATTTGTCTTATAATAGCTGATCTTATACAAAATCATATAAATGGTTTGCTTTTTATCAGATAATTTTGTTTTGACGACTATGTATATGAAGGTGGCATTGATCCCATATATTACCGCTGGCGATCCTGATCTTTCCACCACAGCGCAAGCATTGAAGTTGCTTGATTCTTGTGGTTCGGATATAATAGAATTAGGTGTCCCCTACTCCGATCCTTTGGCAGATGGTCCAATTATACAGGTTTGACCGTGAAACGAGTGAAACAAACTGTTTTGAAATTTTTTTTTTGCAGGCTTCCGTTCATATAGGATATTCATTTTCTTGCAATTTTCTTACTCATTTCATTTAGGCTGCAGCGACACGTTCCTTGGCAAGAGGGACCAATTTTGATGGAATTATGTCAATGTTGAAGGAGGTATGCTCATTACATGTTGCGTTTCTGCTACCATGCTATCTACTCCGAATACAGAATAGTTTTTGAGAAATATACCTGCCTATTATATTTAACAAAATTTGCACGCTCGTCCATGATAATTGATATCTTCAATTCAGCGAAAGCATATTACATATTGCCCATGTTGCTTTCGTTTATTGAACAGGTGGTTCCGCAATTATCTTGTCCCATTGCTTTATTCTCATACTACAACCCTATTCTGAAGCGTGGTACTGAAAAATTCATGTCGATCATAAAAGATGTTGGCGTACATGGTAACATATATCTGTTACTTTACTGAATGTTTTGATAGATTTTGTATAAGTGACGTTGGACATAACAATTACACAAGTGCTAGATGTCTGCCTATGTCTCATCCTTTTATGAGTAAATGTAATGATCAGTTTCTTTGAGGGGGTGGCTATACAATCGGATAATATGTTGCAAACGTAACTGATTAAATGAGGTTCGTCTGGGATTTTGGGATGTTAAAGCAACTATTAACGTTGAATGACTATCGTCTAAATTCTCAAAAGTGAAGAAAATACTAAGATAAGTGTACAGCTTGGGATCCCCTCTGCCCCCATCTCTTTCTGATGCACTTTATTAAATGCATATAATCTTAGGTTCTAAGTTACCCACCTTTTCATCTCTTCACTCTAATTTTACTAAAGATCTTATTGCATTGCATGATGTCACGTTTGTTTGTAGGTCTTGTGGTCCCAGATGTTCCTTTGGAAGAAACTGAGATTTTGAGAAAGGAAGCTGCAAAAAAGAGCATTGAACTGGTTCATCTCTTCTTGGCGTTTTTATTTTTCTCATTTATTTTTGTATTTAGACAGTGTTGAAAAGTATATCTTTACTTTGCATGGTTTTGATTCCACTATATCTAATCTTCTTGTGTTTTTATGGTTTGAAGGTATTGCTTACTACACCTACTACTCCAACCAAGAGAATGAAAGCCATCGTGGATGCTGCAGAAGGATTTGTATACCTGGTAAGTTAGTGTTGCTTGTGAATATTTTATGTTGAAAATAAAAAATATATGGTCGAGCCTTTGAGAAGTTTGTTTGTTGTTTTGAATTGTAGGTGAGTTCAGTTGGGGTTACCGGTACCCGTGATTCTGTGAGTGGACGAGTAGAAGACCTTCTTAAGGAGATTAAAGAGGTTTGTCTTATCAGCTTTAATTCTAAACAGCTTTGTGTAATTATTCTCGTGTTATGTAACATAATGGATTCAAATATTTTGGTAATCATCATCATGTTTCAAATGGCAGGCAACGACTAAGCCTGTAGCCGTCGGTTTCGGCATATCAAAGCCTGAGCATGTGAAACAGGTTAGCGATAATCCAAATGCCCATATGGCTTCTGATGCCTAAACGCACATTGTTTTTTACTTCGTTTTGGTGGCTGTCACAGGTAGCCGGGTGGGGAGCGGATGGTGTGATCGTCGGCAGTGCGATGGTGAAGCTGCTCGGTGAAGCAAAATCTCCAGAGGAAGGGTTGAAGGAGCTCGAAAACTTCGTCAAATCTTTAAAATCTGCTCTTGTTTGAATCAAACATTTTGATAGTGTGTCAATTAAAATCAGAGGCGAACCTGCAAAATTTTGAACCTATCTTGTGATTTGACATTGAAATAAAATAAGCTTGTCATTTTTTTTTTCCTTGTACACCCTTGTGAAGAATAAACGTTAGTTCAGAAAATGCTTATTTAATGCTTTGGAAACAAAGAAGAAAGGTCAAAAAGTGAACCGGAAAAGAGATGCCATTTTCTTGGTCTCTATTCACCAATGCCTCGGCCTTCTTTTGATCACAAATTTTACAACAAAAGCTAAAGCCAAAAGTTGTCAACGCAATAATGTCCCCTTTTCTTAAATTGTTAAGACAAGCACAGCGTATGCTTCCACAGTGCAAGTAGGAGTTGAGATTCATCACTAGGATGAGGAAGGAATTATAAATTACAAACGACCCATTAACATACAAATCAGCAGGCGGTGGAAAACCTTCTTAGCGTCTATCAGATGCGACGGATTTGGCAGAGAAGAGGCACTTGACTCGTGAAAGAACTGAATCATGAGCAGGATCATATTTGAGGGAATCTCCAGAATTGCAGGGACAGGCTTGTTGTAGCTATCAACCAAGAACCTTACCATATTTGCAACCTGAATAGCGAAGAAACAAGGGGGTTGGTGTCATGTCCTAATTCATAACACTGAAACTGTGAGAAGCTTTTTCAAATGCGGGAGAAAGCATAAAAAACTGTTCAAAGTACAAGAAACAGCTTACATATTGGCTGATCAGCACCAGTGCTATATCCACACTTGTTGTACATTCCTTAAATGCATCTTGAATTTGTTTGGTAGTGGTTTCTGCCGAGATAGAAGCAAATTTCTACATGAGAAAATGATATAGACAATGGAAAAGACCAAGTGATTCTGAAAGTTCAAGGAGCATACTTGAGTCTATAACAAGGTAATTTGTCTTTCTCCTCAAGTCAACGTTACCCACACCGGCCAGCAGAAATCCAACGACAGTATCCTAAACCAAAACAAAAGGCGAATCAGCCGCGTATATTCTCGAGCATGTGAAGAAAAAGATTATATGACATTTAGCAAAGTTTATTTTGCATAGGCATAAATCAGAATACACTTGTTTTGTGAATGTGTGAAAGCTTGGCATGAACGGGTTGGGCTTATTTCCTGTTATCATGATATTCTCACCTCATCAGCAATCATGGCAATAAGTGCCGAGTTACTAGAAGGAATTTGCCCTCTGTTGGCCATATGAGATGAATTTCAAACTTACAACAAGACCAAGTCGCACAAAATTCACATACTTTTGCATTAAACAATGTGTATGGAATCATGAACACATGGAGAAACTAGAAAGCAGACACGGTCATGATCCTTAGAAAAGAATAAAGGCAGCTCAGGCATCTCTAAAGTCCAAAGTTTCAGTGAAAGTCTTGGTTCATATCAGGCCTAATTACCTTTTAAATCTCATGCCCAACAAACTCAATCATTTCCTCCCATGTACTAAACTAGGGGGCTTTTTTAAAAATGACTTTTTCAAAACTAAACTAGTGTTTGTTATAATTTCCGCTATAGGCCAAGGGACGGGAAAAAAGATAGCACTAACACTTTTTTTTTTTTTTTTTTGAGTCATTTTAAAGAATACCAAAAATTAAAAAGCCTCATTTTTGGATTTACGCCATAGATAATAGAGTTGCAGACTTGCGCCACATGAATAATTTAGTTAAAGATCAAAAAATTGTAACATAAATCCGAACTACAAAAGAAATTGAAGCATAAACCTGAAAAAATATAAAAGTAGTGGCGTATCATTCCACCTAATTTTTTCTCCCTCTTTTTTTTCCTCTTGAGAAAAAGAAAAAAAAAACCTAATGTTGGTTCCAAACAAGTGCTCCTTTCAAGTTGTATTAAATCACATATTTCACATCACGCGGTAATTCAGGGATTTCCCAATTACGCATTTTCATCAATTCACATCTATCAAAGAAAGAAATTTGGTAACAAGTCATGTTCTTTCCATTTCTTCACTATTTTTATTTTTGCTTTTCATATATCCTAATCACGTCCCGTATCTGATACATCCCACATAAGCTAAACAAAAAGTGAAACAGCACCAATCGAAAACAAATCAACGGAAATTTTAACATGAAATTAACCAAAACATGATTCCTTGCGTAATTTGCAAGACAGATCGGCTCAACTACTGCCAGTGCCAGAGTAAAGTATCAAGCCAATTCTGATCTCTATATATATATATATATTTATAAAAAAATAAGGGTAAAGAAAAAAAGAAGAAGAAAGAAATCGTAGCTACACGGACAAGTGAGATTTGAGTACCTTCTGATTCAAGCTGTTCAAGCTTTCTCCGAGAATCGGTGAGTTTGACTTTCAACAGTGTCGATCCACGATTAAACGAACACGGTGTAACTAATAGAAGGTGTCAATTTCCCAGTTTTTTCAAAACGCAGTCGTTTCGAATTCACGGCTCATGGTAACGGGCCCGAATGTGGTTTGGATCACGGCCCAAAAAGTAATAATCCACGTGTAGACAGTTGAGGACAGGTTTTTTAAGAATCTTAAAGATAATCAATCGTCGACAAATCATAGAAGTGGACCCCCACTTAAGACCTTTTTACTTTTTACTTTACTTTTTCCTTTTCTTTCTTGCTTTTATATTTAATTCAAGAATGATCAACGGACGCTGATTTTCATAATCCTGCGGTGCCACGTAGAGTCGTTAAGTCAAGTGTTAACCTGTGGTCTGGAGCACACTGGATCAGATCTCGGACAAACTTCTTTGTGGTCCCCATATAAAAATGTCTAAAGCAGGCACGAGCTGACAAAGAATCGCAGACGAAATTCGCACCCAAAAAAAGCAAGAGAGAGAGAAAATAAGGCCGATGAATTCAGTGTTTTCCGTCGACGACATCTCCGACGGCCTGTTGTCGTCGTCGCCGGTGATGAATCGGAGCGCGTCGGAGTGGGCGCTCGAGCGGTTCCTGGAGGAGTTCTCTTCCCCGGCGACGACTCCTCGGCCTCCGATGGCCGATTCGTCCTTGGCTGCGCCGCCCTCGGTCGCTTCCCCTTCCGTCGCGTCTCAATCGTCCACCTCGAAGCGCCGCGACGGCAACGACGAGGTCGTTGCAATCAAGAAGCCTGATAATCGCCACAACCGCCACGCTTCCTCGTCGGATCCTCCTTCAATGCATGCGATTGATTCCGATCAGTATCGCGAATTTCTGAAAAAGCAGCTCAATTTGGCTTGCGCCGCCGTTGCTCTCACACGCGTATGAATCTTTCGCTCTTTATTGTCAAATGTTGAAATCGCGTTGATGGCTCATTAAAAGCAATTTCGTTTTGGCAGGAGTCGTTGGCTGCGAAGCCTGGGGATTCTGTTAATGCATCTCGGAGTCAATTGCAGGCGTCGATACCTTCTCAGTCGGGATCCGTGGCTCTTGATAAAGGTTTCGTTTGTTAAACCATTGGCTTTCCCTATTACTGATAATGAATCAAGGAACAAAAATATGGATGGACAGTTATGATTTTTTATCTTTGCACGGTCTTCAATTGTATGCTGCATTGTAAATCGTGAAGGTTTTGAGTAATTTTTTTTCTTTCTTTGGATGTTTGTGGTGTACTACTGTGAATCTTTTAGTTGTCGTTTCATAGGGCTATGTGATTTGTGCCTTTCCAAGTTTAATTCCCTTCACTTCCCAATTTAGCGAATGATTTTTACTCAGACGTTTTTTCTTTTGTTGCTATTTTGTGGGCAATAATTTTCAATGTGGCACCGACTATAGGTCCAGTTTGATAGTTTGAGATGATTTATTCGAGAAAATGTGTCATTTTATACAAAAAAGTTGTTTAGCAAATCACCTTACGTAAGAAACACTAATTTCTTTGCCTTGTGTCTCTTTCATAATATATAGGTTTTCCAGTAACCAAATGAGTCTTGATTAAATATACAGAATTTACGAGGATGAGAAATCTGACTTTTAGGCTATTAGGTACTAGTAATGGTCTTGTAATGGGACAAAACGAGTCTGATGATGGACCACTTGGCATTCCGGCATTACCTCCTATACAGAAGAAAATGGGAACACAAAGTAAGCAAACAACAAGCGGATCATCAAAAGAAGATTCTGATGACGATGAGCTTGACGGGGAAATGGAAAACACGGAGAATATGGATCCCTCTGATGTAAAACGTGCTAGAAGGTAAGGATTTGCGTTTGATGCTGTTGATTGTTCTTTTCCCTTGTGTCATTTCATCTACTATGCATGTTATGTACTAACTGTCATATGTTGAATGATCTTTTTTCTGAAGGAATATGCTGAATGTTCTTGCTGTATTGTATTATTTCTATTTTTTTATTAACAAATTTAATGCCTTCAAGACAGCCATTTATTACGTTCTTCTCTTAGAAAGAAAATATATTCTTTCCCAAAATCGAAACTTTATCCTAATACCTAAGGCGCAATTCTTGGTATTTTGATTTCAATTTGAAACAAAAATGGTAATAAATTGATTTATTTTTTTTACTATCTGATAATGAAGCGGTAAAAATGTGGGCAGGCTCGGGTCAACTAATCAGCTTACAATTCTAGGGGATTGCAAACAAAACAGGAAACTAATGGGCCAACTAATAAACTTACATTTCTAGGGAATCGTAAATTGGGAAAATAATTGTCAATACGAAGATTGAAAAATAAAAGAAAAGGAAGAAGCTAGTAAATACTAGGAAGTAACGAGAAAAATTAATAAGGGAAGCAATCTCTAATGAAAAAGGATCTTTCCCTAATTTTTCTCAGTTATCATATTACTATGACCAAAAATTGCAATATCTTAGGAAAGTAATAAGGAGTCTGCCTAGGCTGGCACCTAATCAATTATGCACAAAAAAACAAAAAATTAAAAAAAAGAAGGAAATTATTGATCAGGAGATAAATAGAGACCGAGAAAAATGATATCACGTAAGTAATCTATGGTTGAAGGGGGTCTCTCCCTAAATTTCCTCATTGAGATTATTTCGTAGTGAACTAAACTTGCCATATCTCTGAAAAGTAATTAGGAGTCGTCCTAGTCAATTAAAAAAGAGGAAGATAACTAAGAATAATCTAATCTTATCTTATGAATTAAAGAGATAAACATGTAACGAGATAAGGAGAAAAAAGATTACCCACGTCTTCATCACAGACTTAGCCCAATGAATCCCCATCCCCCACACCACAACACCACCCCAGGATCTATAAAATAAAATAAAATAAAAAGTCGCCATAGCAAATCAGGTCTCTTCATGTTAGTTAATATAAATGATGGATAATTCAAATGTCATAGCCGTTTACCTTTTCATTCATGCTTTTGTCTGGCACAGGATGCTGTCTAATCGAGAGTCAGCTAGACGCTCGAGAAGAAGAAAACAAGCGCAAATGAATGAACTTGAAACACAGGTATTGCTTCTTATTTTGATGTTTTGCACAATTAATCATTTTCATTGATTGTTTTTTTATTGACATTTAAAGATATGCGGGTGCTAATAGGTTGGTCAATTAAGGGTTGAGCACTCTACACTGTTAAAGCGTCTCAGTGACATGAATCACAAGTATGATAATGCTGCTGTTGACAACAGAATCTTAAAAGCTGATATTGAGACATTGAGAGCAAAGGTCAGCCAACCTCATACGTATTATGCATAATTCTTTTTGTTTGCTAAATTTTTGCCACAATCAATTCATGTGTAGTTTCCCTGAAAGTTTTATTTGCCATAGTCTCTTGTTTAAGGAGGTTCAGTTCCTCGACTAAATTAATTTTGTGGCAAGTAAAATATAGGATCGCCAAGGAAGAAGATTCATGTCTGCCCGTATGCATGGAATTTGACTCTTCTTTTCTTTTTTTGGTGAAATTGTCTTGTCTTGTGCTCATTCTATCTGTAGTCCAATTTTAGACCAGAGGCCTACAGATATCGGTTGTCTTTTCATATATATTATGGCCCGGGAAGGCGGCCATGATTGCATATATTTTGTTTATAAATTATTTCCTACATACAACTTAGAATAGTTTCAAAGGCGGTCTTTTCTATTTAGACTTGTAGGTAACACGTGTTATAGTAATTGACTTTGACATTTTACAATAAGTCTGAGACGTTACACTCACATTGCTTATGCAATGAGAGCAAATAATTGCCCAGCAGACGTGACCCATACAATGATCATTTGCTTAGATCATATATATCATATTGATTGTTTTTTATCCGTTTGAAAATCTTCCAGGTTAAGATGGCTGAAGAGACGGTTAAGAGAGTGACAGGAATCAACCCGCTAGTACTAGCCATGTCCAATATTACTGGTGCTGGTGTTCCCTCGGTTAACACCCCAATGGATGCATCGACCAACCCTGCCATCCCTATGCAGCAGAGCCCCAATGAACTCTTTCACCAGGCCGTTCCGGGTATAGCCTCTGCAATTCCTCATCATCAGGGATTGGATGGAAGCTTTCCCGGTACCACCTCAATTCCGCATGTTGGAAACCACAAAAATGATGTTGCTCCGCAGGGTGACATTGGTGGAACCAAGCTGCCTTCAATTCATCCAACGGCTAGAATTGCTCATGGTTCCAATCCGAGCGAGCCATTACCTGGATGGGGACCAGAAGCCGCCAAAAACAAGAAGCAGAATCACATGCACATGTAGCGTGCTTCGTGCACGCCCTCCTTATCACGGCGTTTATGGGGCGTTGCGATTCATTAGCAAGCTAGTAGCTACATAAGATGCTCCTTTAGGAATTATGTTAGTAAGTTTCTGTAGCGTCTTTCTAGTCCATTGTTCACGAAGTCAATTTAATTTAGTTCTTTCAACGTTTCCGCGTCGGGATAGGCCATTTTATCTCAAATTATAATTATTTCTCCCAGATCACTTTTCAAAGATCTGCTCGATGGTCGATACAACATGATCGTTGTGCCATGAAAAAAAACAAGTTAGGACACCAACTCCTTTTCGCTGTGGTATAGGCCATCGTGTCTCAATGATAATTATTTTCACAGACTACTGTTCAAAAAAATTTCAAGAAAAAAAAAAGAAACTGCTCGATGGCAGTTAAAATAGCTAGACATAATTGTTGTCCTGAAAAAAAAAAAAAAAAAAAGAAGGAATAGTGTTAAGAATGCCAATTTTAATCTCAACTATTATCTCAATACATAAGTTACCGTTAATTTATTTGAGTCTATTTATGTGAACAATCATTTCAACGCCATAACGAATATAAATTAGGGACCAAGCCACTTTTGTAATGCCTATTTGCTTCAAGTTGTTATCAAAGTGACGCATAAACAGTACGAGTATGAATTAGCGTTGTCCAATACACAATTTACATATGCACATCTTTTTAACGTCTTCACCATCCGTGGAAATAATCACCGAATTGTTAACACGTACAACAAATAGACTCATTCAATTCACTGCGTCTGAATTTTTGCTCCAGCTTGGAGACCTGATTGAACTTTGCTTTGAAAATGACTTTCAAGCCTAAAGAGAAATGGAAAAGTTAAAATTGACGTTAACCATGAGGTAAACAGAAAACAGGAAAAGAAGAAATGAAAATAATCAGAATAAGAGCACCATACCTAGTCGAGCATTTAAAATAGATGGTCTCGGGAGAATTATAGGTTCGTGCATTTTCAAACATCCTCTTCACATCCGCTATAAACATCTCAAGCGTAACATAATACTGCTCAGATTCTACCCTCTTTGACAAAGTCCTCAGATCTGCAGCACATTCAATATTCACCAGGATCAGAAATTTACTTCATTGAGAAGTCATACATTGCCATGACTTTCGAAAAAAAAAAATCTAGGATTCTTACCCATCGGATCTTTGATGATGTCGTAATAATCAGGAACATCACGTGCATCAACTGGTTCTTTAAATGGCCATGCATCAACATGGTCATGCATCGACTGCTTAAAAATAAATGATAAAGGAAGAAGCCAAAAGGACAAGCAAATTATATGTTCTACTGAGAAACAGAAAAGGAGTAATCAACGGCACCACAATTATTCATGCAATGTCCATTCATCTGTTGTTTACAGCGTATACACAGTTAAGAGGCACTTCAATGTTTGTCTTGAACATAAAACCAGGTTCTTCATCCTCCCCAAGCATAATTAATTAAATTAAGATAAAAGTCTGACCATGAAAACTTGCCTTTATAAGCGAGCGCATGAAAGCAGTCAAATGTTTTTTACCACTTTCTGTAGCAGCACTCAAAACGCCAGCCCTTGAATAACCCCATTGGTCAGGTGTCCATCCAGCCTCTCCTATTAAAATCACCAGAAACTTCCAATTAGTAATTAGGCATGCCAGGACACAGGAGAATGATATCATTCGGCCAAAATAATTTAACCAAAGGAGTAATCCAAAAATTACATCTCGACTGGATTGACCTATTTAACCAAGCTCGACCAGAAATATTGCTCAAGCCTAAATAAAGACGCCGAACCTTCGAAAAATATCTAAATGGAATACACAAGCCCCACTTCAAACATGGACCCTCCTCAACAAGACTGCGCCTCCAAATTCTATTGTCTTTGAGAAGCAGAGTTCATAATTACAATAAACTATACCCTAATCCCGATACCATAATGATGCAAAGGATATTATTGTAAATACGTATATATATAGCTGTGCCAAGTGTCTGTATGACTCAATATTTATGTGCCGAAGTTAAATATGATAACAAATGGAGCAAAGCCATGTGGCATGAAGAAGCTACGCGACACGTGTCAAGCGTTGGTGAATGCAAATGAATGAAGCCAAATTCTTGCATGGCAGCACATGGGACTTTAAGGAAGAGTTGCTCAGCATTCAACGAAGCCAAAGGACAATAAAGACACAAGACTTAAGACACAAGAGACAAGAACTTGAGTTAGACACAAGACAAGTAAATGAGAACCAACGGAGGAAACCAAGCGCTAGAAAGACCTTGGGAATCATCCCTAATGGTCTGAACATTGAAGAATACAAGTTAAGGACTTTCACTCACACTTGTCTGCTCATGTAATGAGTTCCCTATAAAAGGGGAGCCTAGTTATAGTTGAAAGTTAGAGTGGAGTAGAGTGGTTTAGAAGTAAGCTTATAGTGTTTGAATAAAGGATCTTTGTCTTCTATTGTAAGATATGTTTAAGCGTCTGTAATAATAGTATTCGATGTTTAATAAAAAGTCTTTTATTATTCAACTCATCCTCGTATATGCAACCACTAACTAGTCCACTAATATTAGAAATAACCTACTGGTATACTGTGAGGTGTCCTGGCAGGTTCCCAGCATGTGTGTATATGTCTATGCTAGGGTTTAGGTTTTAAGTTTTTGGGTTTAGGGTTCCCATGGTAGAGTTTTGCTTACATTTTTTAGGTTTTGTGTTTTTGGTATCAGAGCCTTGATGTCCATGTGTTTTTAAAGAACCTAGTACCACCGGAAATTTTGAAAAAAACTATACACTAAAATTTTGGTCTTTCTTGCATTTGGTGTTCCTAGTCATCTGTCAATGGGATCAACTTGGTTATTTCAGTGTGTTTAAAGCAAGTCAACCCTTCTAGGTGTTGAAGGGCAACGGTCGTAGAGAGAGAGACCCTTGAAGTCCGCCATAGAGTCTAAGGTCAGAGATAACAATTACTAATCCTATGGAACAAAGACAGAGTTCAAACACTCAAAACACCAACAACCGCAAATATTGTCCAAGATTTTGTTTTGAGTCCGAGTGGCAAGAACCTACAAACACTATACCCACCTCATTAACGCCACTTTGTCCATACAACTTTTATCATGTTTCCACATTCTCACGCACTAAGGAAAATTTGATGCCGGTTCCTCAAAAGAAGCTTACAACTGTTTACCAGTCATCAACCGACATGGTGTAAACAGTTTCTTGTACTAATCAAGAAACGTATCTCTCCATACTCTCGGATGAAAATCTAAAGGGGTATAGAAAGCAAGGTTATCGCGGATTACACCTTGGAGCTATCAGGCGAGAGTTGCAACCAACCTTCCTTGTCGGAAAAAACGTTACTTGTTTTCTAGCACTATTGGATACCATGTGGAATATCTTCTACAACGCCTTGATCACAGAAGTAGAAGTTGGTCTCCATAACGGCCATCTTATCATCCAAGTGAAACCAAACTTTATGTTGGACCTAACGAGAGAATCATTAGCAGACACCATACAAGTGATGATCCAGCTTAATGGAGCAGACAGGAGACCTACAAAGACAGCACTCGCCCTTCATCATACCATGACGTACAAGGTACAAACACACTCGTTTTCCAATGATAGCAGTCTCAAGCCCTCCGTAAGGGTACTTGCAATGGAAGGATTCTACAACCGAAGATTTACCACAAACACTAGCCCACCTTTCCACCAACATGGAAAAGTGACTACGAGCAACAGCAGAAACCAAAGGTATTTTATGATGAAGCTCGAATTTCTAGAGATTGAAGAGGAAGAATCTCACTCTCTTTTTCGACTCAGACAAGGCCAGTGCATCCTTGTGAATCTTGTCAATTGAGAGGTATTCCTCCCAAAGCTGGCACTAGGAAGTCATATTTTTTTCAGAGACCGTATTTGTACGATTAGTTTTCCTGAGAATGATTTTGTGCAAGGTCACGATGGGGAACTGTGGTGAAATATGAGATTTTTAGCGTTGGAAAAAATGGATACATTTCACATTGATACTCCATCAGGTTTTATAGTAGATTACAAGAGGAAAAATAGGAAACTAACTCCCTCTAACTTCTCTCATAAATCTGAAAATAACTATCAAACAAAATCCCTGAATTAAAGGGATCTTAATCTCATCTTCTAATCTATTTACAATCCTACTACATCTCGACACTTCCCCTCAAGCTGAGGAATAGATGTCTTCCATTCCCAGCTTGGATACAATGTCATGAAAACTTGAGCTGTTCAACCCCTTGGTTAAAACATCAGCTAATTGGCGCTCTGAAGGAACATAGGACATACATACTAACCCATCCTCCAACTTTTTTTTGATGAAATGTCTATCAATCTTTATATGCTTTGTCCTATCGTGTTGTATAGGATTATGAGCAATATTGATAGTTGACTTGTTGTCACAAAAGAGCTTCATAGGACATTCCCATTTGACTTTCAAATCATCAAGAATGATCCTTAACCAGAGTAGTTCACACAATCCTTGAGCAATAGCCCTGAATTCTGATTCTGCAGATGACCTTGCCACCACATTATGCTTCTTGCTTCTCCAGGTTACCAGATTACCACCAAGGAAAGTACAATACCCTGTAGTTGACCTTCTATCCACTAGAGAACTTGCATAGTCTGCATTAGTGTAAGCTTCTAAAGTCAAAGCGTTGTTTTTCTTGAACAAAATTCCTTTCCCTGGACTACCTTTCAAGTAATGTAGCACCCTGTAAGCAGCTTGAAGATGAGGTTCCCTTGGATCATGCATGAATTGACTGATCACGCTGACAAAGTAGGCTATATCTGGACAAGTGTGAGCAAAATATATGAGTCTACCAACTAACCTCTAATACATCCTTTTGTCAACAGCCGGTTCTTCTTTAGCTTCCCCCAACTTGTGGTTTGGTTCCATCAGTGTAGAAATTGGTTTAGACCCAATCTTCCCTATTTCTGCCAATAGGTCAGTCACGTACTTTTGTTGAGAAATAAAGATTCCTTGTGTGGAATATGCCACCTCAATACCGAGGAAGTACTTCAATTTCCCTAGTTCTTTTATCTCAAACTCTCGTGCTAGTTTTTGTTTCAATTCATGCTTCTCTCTTTCATCATTTCTAGTCACTATGATGTCATCCACATAGACTAGAAGAGCAGTCACCTCTCCTGAAGTCGAATGCTTAATGAAGAGAGTATGATCACCTTGGCTTTGCTTATATCCAGACTTCTTCATGACTTTTGTAAATCTCTCAAACCATGCTCTAGGAGATTGTTTCAACCCATAAAGAGCTTTCTTTAGCTTGCATACTTTGTTACCTGTGTCTCTTGTAAATCCCAGTGGGATATTCATATAAATTTCTTTATCTAGGTCACCATGGAGAAATGCATTCTTAACATCATACTATAGAAGTTGCCAATTGAAGTGGGCAGCCAATGATAACAGAACTCTCACTGTGTTCATTTTTGCAACTTGAGCAAAAGTCTCCTGATAATCAACCCCATAGGTTTGAGTATACCCTTTGGTCACCAATCTTGCTTTATACCTCTCAAGGGATCCATCAGCTTTGTATTTCAGTGTGAAGATCCATTTACAATCAACAATGTTCTTCCCTTCCGGTTTATCAACAATCTCCCATGTTTTATTCTTTTCTACTGCACTCATTTCCTCTCTCATAGCATCCCTCCATTCTCTTTTTGACAATGCCTTAGACATAGTGTTAGGTATAGTCGTGGTGTTTAGACTCACAATGAACTTTCTGTGGGAGCGAGATAGGTGTTTAAGAGAGACATAGTTAGACAGTGGATAGAGTGGTCGGTTAGTGCATTCTCTGGTAGCTTTTCTAACAGCAATGTAAAGATCTAGGTCATCTATTGGATTAGTGGCTATTTCATCTGATTGTGTGTGTGAAGGTGGAATAGACCTTACCGTGCTCTCTTTTCTAGAGTTCGAGTTAGATTCTTGGACTTGTGTTTGTTCTAGAACGGCCTTTCTTCTTGAATACACCTGAGAAAACCTTGGAAATTTGTGAGTAACACTGACTGGAATAGGAGATGACTCGGGTTCAGTAGGAGTAGCTGGAATAGGATTAGGATTGGCTGAAATAGGTTCAATTGACTCGGGTGTAACAACACGGGCTGGCACCTGAGGAAGGGCTGGAACACGAGGAAGGTCAAGGGACTGGAGTGGTTCAAATGATTCACAAGTACTATCTTCCATGGAAATCTCCCCCTGAAGAGAGAACTTGGAGAAAAAAGGTGTATGTTCAAAGAAAGTGACATCTGCAGAGATCTAAAATTTCCTAAACGAAGGGTGGTAACATTTGTAACCTTTTTGAGTAGATGAGCACCCAAGGAAGACACATTTGATGGCTCAAGGATCTAGCTTTCCCCTATGTTGGCTGTGGACATGAACAAAAGCAGCACACCGTGAGCCCATTTGATATGAGGATAGAAACTATTGAGGAGCTCTATGGGACTTTTATTGTCTAAGACACGTGAGAGAATTCTATTGATCATGTATGTGGCAATAAGAACGGCCTCTCCCCAATATGACTTAGGAACATTCCCTTGGAATAGTAAAGCTCGGGTGGTGTTGAGTAAATGTCTATTTTTCCTTTCAGCTACCCTGTTTTGTTGGGGTGTGCTAACAAATGATGAATCATGGATAATGCCTTGTGATTGAAAGTAAGGTGACAAAATCTGGTTGAAGTAGTCCCGGGCATTGCCTGGTGTAACACGTTTTATTTTAACCCCAAATTGGTTTTGAATCATTGAGTGGAAATTAGGTATAACAATGCTAATGTCAAATTTTTGTTTAAGAAGGAAGAGCCATGTAACCCAAGTGCAATCATCAATTAAGGATACAAACCAATGAGCCCCAGAAACATTGAGTACAGTAGAAGGACCCCATATGTCACTATGAATCAAATGAAAAGGAAAAGAACTTCTTTTATTACTGATAGGAAAAGATACACGAGTATGTTTAGCCAATTCACAAATATTACATTGAAACTTCGAAATATCTAATCCTTGAAACAAATGAGGAAACATGACTTTTAAGACACTAAAGGATGGATGACCAAGGCGTAGGTGATATAGCCAAATGGAATCCTAATTAGAGGAACTAAGAAAAGACACTGGTGATGCATTCCTATTTTTCTGAGATGATTCAAGGTGGTAAAGGCCGCTCCTTTCCTTAGCAACTCCAATCCTCCTCCCCGAGCCCTGTTCCTGAAAAACACAATAAGAAGGGAAAAAAGTAGCATAACATTTAAGGTCATGAGTAAGTTTTTGAATGGAAACAAGATTGGCTGACAGTTTTGGTACGTGGAGGATATTTTTAAGTATAAGGGTAGGTGTAATATGGACCTCTCCAAAACCTGCAACGGTAGCTAAAGAATCATTGGCTACTACAATTTTCCTATTACTCGGGCTGGGGGTATAGGTGTGAAAAAATTGAAATGTGGGTGTCATATGTTCTGTGGCACCGGAGTCTATTATCAACGAGTTGGTGTAACAGTTGTCTTGGGCATTTGTGCAAAAAGAAAATGTAGGTTTACCTAAAAGAGCCAAGGAACAAGTTCCAGAAGGTTTGTTAAGAGATCCCAACAAGCCCCGCAACATCTCAATTTCTTCACTGTTGAATCCTCCTATTGCAGAATTTTCCTCAGTTTTGGGCTGCTGTTCTGCCATGTGTGCTTGAGGCCTTTGTTGCCCCCCACGGTTTCCCCATTCTTGGCTTGATGGTTTGCTATTTAGCTTCCAACACTTTTCCTTCGTGTGTCTTGGTTTCTTGCAATAGTTGCACCAGAGAGTGTCTTTATTCTCCTTCCACTGGTTTTCTCTACCCAAGTTTTTTGGCAGCTCACTCTTTTCTTTCTCCAAACGATCAGTTTTTACTACTAGAGCTGACCCATCCATGGTTTGTGGTTCAAGTATCACAAATCCTGACCTGATCAAATTCAGGATTCAATCCAGCCAAAAAATCATACACCCGGTCCTTCTCAATGAAGCTTTTTAAAATTGCAGCATCTTCAGGACATTTCATCTCAATTACTCGGTAATAGTCCAGTTCCTGCCACAGATTTTGCAAAATGTTTGCATACTCTGTGACTGATTTGTCTCCTTGCTTAGTGGCTCCAGCTTTAACTTTTATTTCATATACTTAGGCAGCATTACGGGTCTTTGAGTATGTGCGGTGGATGCAGTCCCAAATCTCCTTTGCAGTGGTCAAAAACATGCAAGTATCGCTGATTGTAGGTTCTATGGAGTCCCATAACCAAGACATAATCATGGAATCCTCCTCATCCCACGCTTCAAAGGTAGGATCCCCCTTTGCTGGTCCCTTTCCAAGCAAATGATTAAGTCTCCCTTTGCCCTTTAGGTATGTGCGGACAATTTGGGACCATTTAAGGTAGTTTTTTCCATTAAGCCTATTGGACGCCCTTATATTCTGCAACTCTCCAATTTTCTGAACAGAATTGGCTTCATCGGATAGGTTAGGGTTGCTGGAGGTCATGGTTTCAGACGTGGACATGGTGAAGACTAGAAATCCACAACGAGATAAAGACTAATAGAGATGAAGGCTAAGAAAACCAGCAATGAAGGCTGAGAAGGAAGAAACACAAAAACCTAAACCCAGCAATGAAGGCTGAGTAACTTGAGTACGCAGCAATGAAGGCTGCACAGAAAAAAATGCTGAACAAGGAATCCTAGAAAAAAAAAATCCGTACGCTCTGATACCATGTAGTGAAATATGAGATTTTTAGTGTTGGAAAAAATGGATACATTTCACATTGATACTCCATCAGGTTTTATAGTAGATTACAAGAGGAAAAATAGGAGACTAACTCCCTCTAACTTCTCTCCTAAATATGAAAATAACCATCTAACAAAATCCCTGAATTAAAGGGATCTTAATCTCATCTTCTCTACTACATCTCGACAGGAACTCATGTTCGGCAAATGGGTTGTGCATCAAACTCGACCCGAGGAAGTTGGCCCAATCAAGTCTCTTCTTACGGGGTCGAACGTGAATGCCAAAGCCTTGAACACAACCTTGCTGAGCATAATGGAAAACCAGGAAAGACAGCTTCAACAAGAAAGTAGTATTCTACAAGGCATAAGGGATATAAAACAAAGGATAGACGCACTAAACACATATCCTGTATTCGCTCAACAACAACGAATTAAAGAACTATGAAATCCTACCAAGAGCGTGAAGATGATAAAGTTTATCCCTCGTGATGAACTTAAAGAATTCCATCAAGCCACAAGAGATAGAATGACAAAAGACAATGAGCTTATAAGGGAATGACAATCGAGAAGGCGACATGAGAAACAAGATCTCTCGTCCATCCAATGGAAGTCCAAACCGTTAGGACCCTATGACGTTTGGAAAGAATCAACTTCGGGCAACAATCTGAAAGCATTCTGGAGACGCTATTCTCCTCCTCCATCAGGGAATGATTATGATAACATCTCGCCAATGGGAGGAGGTGACGAGTTCGACGCAAACGATGATAATTCAACGTCCTCATGGTTTATTTCAACGTATGTTCCTACACCAATTGGTGGCCAGGTTTTTGTGCAAATCCTGCCTATCCTTTTGCAACAGACTTAACTGGATGATTTGGAAAACGTCCAGCCACACAAACCGAAGAATTGGGTGATCCTTTAGCAGCATCTCAGTTTCAGATCGGTTATGATCAAGCAACATCTTCAACTACACATCAGCAACCTCGCCCAGAAGGACGAGAACAAGGCAGTCGACAAGCGAGGTCCAAGACGAATCCAGAAGATCACACAGACACTATTCAAATGCCAATAGTCTCTAGATACAATGTATCTCATGCCCTAGATCATAAAGTGCTCTGGAGTATTGATAATATTCCTCCTGAACAAAAGCTATGCAGCTTGGATAGATGGAGAATCAATGAGAAACCTTGTAGTCAATCTTAGATAAGTTGTTGGAAGACTTACCACTAGATTTATAAAAAATGGTGGATTAATACGAATCTAGAAGCTAGAAGAAGAATTCTGGATGCCCAAAGACCAGATCTTGAGCTACTCGTGAGCCTAACAACCTAGTTTAGAGCTTTGACAAAGATTGGTGTAGAAAAAGCTGAAAAGGAGTTTATGCACTTGTGATGTAAGGAAGCTGAAGGACTACTATATGCGACAAGAGAAGTTGTTCTACGAAATTGGCAAGAATGACGACACCTTGAAAAGGATGTTCATCCCGAATATGCCAACTCTAGTTGCAGAACTTTTAGAGACAAAACTCGAGTCTTGTAACGTTACTGATCTCACTAGCGTCAATATTGCTATGCTATATAGCCTGCTAATAATCTTTTACATGAACATTGCCATGTGCAGAACTCAAGAGGATTGTTAAAAAATCCGAGAGGTCCTCCATGATGAAGTTCTGCTAGTAGGATATCCAGAAGTTTGGATGTACAAAATCCACTACCTGCACTTGCTATCACAAGAAATCAAAGAAATTCAAGAAACATAGAAAGCTCAACACCAATAAGCGTTAGAAAAGGTGGAGACCCTATAAGGGAAATAGGTATCCTTTTGTCAGAAGGAGAAGCTACCCACGAAAAGCAACAAATGCTTTCTTTGTGAAAAGAAAGGGCACTGGGCAAAACAATGTCCGACAAAGATGAAGAGTCCACAAAAGCTAATTCAGATTATTGATGGACCTAAATTCCAAGATCAATGGTCTGATTGGTCCTAAGAACCACAAGAAGCCGTGTTCACCATTCTTGATGAGGCTAATGAAGATGAAGATAAAAAAGATGGAGAATCTTCAAACGCTGAGCTACACACTACTTCGGAATCCGATGATAATGATGATGATGATGATGATGATGATGATGATGACAACAACTCCGTCAACATGATCAATGCTATGCAAAAGATAGACAAGGTATCTCATTGCCCTGTACTATCTTTTCGTGCTTGTATCAGGATCATGATGCAATCTCCACAAACATTTCCCCTCACTCTAACTACATTGGTCGACACTAGAGCTTGTGTTTCAATGATCCATAGTCGTAGTATTCTTACTAAACATTGGATGCCTACCAAAATGAGCTTTAAATCAGCCTTAGGCAAATCTTTCAATAGCTACGGATGTACCAAACCCTTAACAGTCCAGCTCACTGATGCCCTTAAACATAGGCATTCTATCTTTTTGATCATTTTGGCGAACATGTCATTCTTGGTACTGATTTTCTTACCCTTTTATCACCCTTTACCTTCTCCCCCGAAGGCCTCATAATAGGCAACTCATTGTAGAATTTCTCTTATTAGCTCGTTGGGAAGCTGGTTCCATAGTTCACTAAAGAATACCTCTTTATTTTCATCTGGTTAGGATTTGAACTTGCACTGTCTTGTAAAGTCATTATAGCAATAACGGAAGGTTGATTTTTATGATCGCTACATGATGTTAATGGACAATGTCTTACGGTATTTACAGTAAAGGGTAGTTGTCCTGAGGTGAGATAATTTTGTCTTGGCATGGAAGATATATGGCTGTGGACTAGTAAACATGTGGCAAGTACATTTTTATGTTTTTCAATGTTCCTTAAAATCAAACATATAAAACTCTACCACATGTTTCTTCGTGTCACTCGACCTTTAAAAACCAAGTATATTTCCTCATATCTGATCTTTGCCTAAAAGTTTGGACAAGTCAACTGTAACCCAGGTTGAAAAAATGTTAGAAGCAAAATCCAAATCAAGCAAATAGAACCACAACACGTAATGTAAAGGGACACCAAATGCATTAACCATTTGATATTGGCCATATCACATAAATGGAACTAAAACAAAGCCAAAAAAACAAAGAAACTTACGCAAACCAGGAATGTCCTCAACTTTGATTAGTTTTTTAGGAATGCCAGCTTCTTTCTGGAAAAATGAATCGTAATCAGAACAAAGATTCATAGCTTTATGTGATCCAAACAGCTTAGAAACAAAGAGCTACGTCCTAAAAACTATTGAAAATAGTGTGTGACGCCAATTCTTACAGGTTTTTAACACTTCATGGTGTTATGGGTTTATACCAACATGCATTCAAGCCTCACAACGGTGAAGGTAAAGGAAGTGGTAGAACAAATTACAAAGATTGGTAGAAGTCCGAATAAACATAAAAAAATTCTTATACCTTTTGGAAATCAATTCCTGGATAAACAATGTGACAGTTCGATAGCTCTCTTATCTTTTCGTCAATCGCCTGCACAGGGGAAAAAGAGAAACACATAAATGACTTTCGAGTGCAGATTATTCCATGACAGTTCAAAACTTCAAACAGAGTCTGTTACAACTATTTTTTATTTAAGAATCAATTGACCCAAACCCACGTTAGAACTTCCAACAAACAGAGAGGAGCTGAGAAGGCTGCAGAAAAGAACTCAATATAACTACAGAAATTAACAAAGACACAAACCGATGCTTACCTGCCTCTGACGACGAATCATGGTTGACAAGTCAATATACGGAAGCTTTGGATCAATTTTGCACTCCATAAGGATACCTCCGTCATAATCTTTTATGTACCTAATATAATCATTATACACTGATAAACCATTCAATAGGACATGAGCTGACAACAAATAACATCTTACACAGTGATATGCAGATGAAGAAACGGTCAAATCTAGAATTTTGGAAACACATGCATAACAGCTGAGGTGATAAACTTGTTGTACTTTTAAGGCCAAAAGCAAATTTCTTTCAACACCTTTCCCACTGGACAACTCAAAGCCAATGAAAAACACAAACAAGAAACCTATGATTGCGTGAACAACTGGAGTAATGGAGTTGTATAAAAATACCCTTGCCAGCGATCTTTCTCCAAATGGATCTCTTTTGTAAAACCCTACCAATCAAAAAACAGCATTTAATAAAAAATCTGATACAAGAGAATGACAGCGAAATAAGCATAAAAAGAAACAGTAGAGACAACACTTCTGAAAACTAACACCAATGACGAACCAAAATTCCTAGAGGAACAAAGGCGTGCTACAATTTTGTTCATGCTGAAACAAGAAAGTTTGAAGGGCAACAACGGCCATTGATCAACTGATCAATTTAAGAATACTCAACCTGCTTGATAAAATAGCCAACAGCATTGTTGTCGGCATATGTGAGAAAATGAGTAAGCCCATCAGTATCTCGTGCATACTGCTTTAAGTGATTCATCAGTCTAGTGCCATAACCTTTAACTTGTTCGTCAGCAGTAATTGCACAGAAAGCAATCTCTCCGAACTTTTGGCTGTAGTTCCAGCACTAAAAGAATGTTAGTGATGAGCACCAACAAAATATCATACTCAAATAAAACCGGAGTTTCTTAAAACCTGCTAACTACGCTAGGGGTTTTTTTAAGCTGCATAGAGGTCTCTAGTAATAAAATCAGATTTTACTTTGACTAAGCTAGAAATTGATTGATAGAAGCATATAAAACAGTGATCTGCAATCATGTGCAATTCATTTGTGGTTCAATACTTCGCACATCGAGTAACAATTCATAAATACATGAACAAAAGAAAGTGAACCATCTAGCAGGATAATTAAATGGAAATTGGTAAAACATAGCAAAACGTCGGAATGAAGAAGGAAACTTTACCTGACATATGGACGATAGGTGATGCCACCAACAACCTGATTGCGTCTGATAACCATAACGGATTTATGGCTTCTGTAATCCATATAAAAGGACATCATAAATAATTTTCAAATTTGCTTTAAAAAAGTAGATTAAAAATAATAATAATAATAAAAAGAGAGAGACGCTAAAGGGCACGTTAAAGCATCGAGAGACCTACAAAGCTAGCTATTAGACCATATGCAATGCAAGTGCCAATGCTATTGTTATAGTTGTCACAAAAATTGGTCAAAATGTTATACTTGGTACTAGTATTCATTTTTTGCTCCAATGCATCAATGCCATTTTAAATGCTATAAAACTATGTTATTATTTTTTCACTACGATAATCAATGAATGTTGTTTTTACACGACGTTTCATTTCTACCCAACGTTTACAAGGGCTGATAGTCATTGTAGAGTAAAGTGCAGTGAAGAAGACGATGAATAGTGGTCTGGAGAAGCAATAATTACATTGGGTGTTTTAAAAACAATTTAGAGTTTTTAAAATAATAACGGCACTTTGTAATTAAATGCTGAATTTTGATCGGTGAAAGGTCAGAAGCCAAATTTGCTATAATGTTATGTTTTATGCCAAATTTGCCGCAAAGTTTAACATATAGCAAATTTTGTGCTTCAAATAGCACTGCATTGGAGATTTTTTTTTTCACTCTCAAATATCAAATTTGGTATTGGCGCATCATTTTGCCACTGCATTGAAGATGCTCTTATCTCCCACAAAGTTGACACAGGATAAAACTAGCGTAATATCCTCATCAACATACGATTCTATAACATAACAAAAATCTATTTGTTTCACCAAAGAAAGAGAAAGTTTG